>JARSSU010022037.1:0-79552 GCA_029619165.1 Eurosta solidaginis
CATAACATCATCTGCCGGTACCGCTTATTATTTTATATAGTGACTACCACGTACGGTAATTCGTCCAAGATTCCAAGGGCTTTTGATTTCGCCTGCAAAACTTTTTCATTTTCTCTACTTAATATGGTAGGTGTCACACCCATTTTAACAAGTTTTTTTCTAAAGTTATATTTTGCGTCAATAGACCAATACAATTACATGTTTCATTCCTTTTTTTCGTATTTGGTATATATTATGGCATTTTTTTCATTTTTTCGTAATTTTCGATATCGAAAAAGTGGGCGTGGTCATAGTCGGATTTCGGCCATTTTTATACCATACAAAGTGAGTTCAGATAGTACGTGAACTGAGTTTAGTAAAGGATATGTTGATTTTTGCTCTAGTTATCGTGTAACGGCCGAGCGGAAGGACAGACGGTCGACTGTGTATAAAACTGGGCGTGGCTTCAACCGATTTCGCCCTTTTTCACAGAAAACAGTTATCGTCCTAAAATCTAAGCCCCTACCAAATTTCACAAGGATTGGTTAATTTTTGTTCGACTTATGGCATTAAAAGTATCCTAGACAAATTAAATGAAAAAGGGCGGAGCCACGCCCATTTTGAAATTTTCTTTTATTTTTGTATTTTGTTGCACCATATCATTACTGGAGTTGAATGTTGACATAATTTACTTATATACTGTAAAGATATTAACTTTTTTTTAAAATTTGACTTTAAAAAATTTTTTTTTAAAGATGGGCGTGGTCGTTCTCCGATTTTGCTAATTTTTATTAAGCATACATATAGTAATAGAGTAACGTTCCTGCCAAATTTCATCATGATATCTTCAACGACTGCCAAATTACAGCTTGCAAAACTTTTAAATTACCTTCTTTTAAAAGTGGGGTGCCACGCCCATTGTCCAAAATTTTACTAATTTTCTATTTCTGCGTCATAAGTTCAACTCACCTACCAAGTTTCGTCGCTTTATCTGTCTTTGGTAATGAATTATCGCACTTTTTCGGTTTTTCGAAATTTTCGATATCGAAAAAGTGGGCGTGGTTATAGTCCGATATCGTTCATTTTAAATAGCGATCCTAAGATGAGTGCCCAGGAACCTACATACCAATTTCATCAAGATACCTCAAAATTTACTCAAGTTATCGTGTTAACGGAGACGGACGGACGGACATGGCTCAATCAAATTTTTTTTCGATCCTGATTATTTTGATATATGGAAGTCTATATCTATCTCGATTCCTTTATATATGTACAACCAACCGTTATCCAATCAAACTTAATTTACTCTGTGAGCTCTGCTCAACTGAGTATAAAAATGTCCATAAGAAATTTGATAAAAATGGTAATATATTAATTAAAAGTTCATTTTAGGCTAATTTCTTACATTTAAGCCTGATATCTCTACTAAATTCAAAAACACTATAGATATTAATACAGATTCTGAAATGTACGTAAAATACCTTTAAAGTGAGCCCAATATGATATTTTGCCTATAATTCTATCAGAAGCTATGAAGATTTTTTGGCCAAACCCTACATTCAAATGCAAATATCTATTTCGCAAAAGTGGAGATATACTGCTATATTATATATAGCTATATTGCTATATATTGCTATACTCCTGAATGGAAAAAATCCCATCCATACAATTTGATCCGCTCTAAAGTACATGTATCGAAATATTTTACAATTAACTGTAAATGTAATAAGAATTTTGGCACTAACTTACATTTTCCGATCCCGTGTCATCACAGCGCAGTCGCATACCCAATTCTTGTAATTGTTGCCCAGCAGGTGCAGCTTCCTCAATCCTTTTTTCCAACTTTAACCCTTTAAATTTTAAAAAATGAAATTGTACATTTAATACCGAAACAATTTTTTTTAGAAATAAAAAGTATATATATTAGTCAAAAGGTATATACTATTACTTCAGGAAAAAAGTCCTATATTTTCAGTAGCCGCTTATCGACTTGATCGGTAGTAGCGCCTACTGAAATATTATTTCGAAATGAAATATAATTCTGTGATAATTCAATAGTTACGGCTTAAAGATAATACAATACTCAAAGCTACAATGCTAAAATTTCCTAAGGCGAGCTTCGTAAGTTGACTTAAAACCATATTTAACTATTTTCAAAAACGTGCTGTGAAACGTTGCAGTCGCTTGAGTCTTTTGAAGATCTTTGCATCGACTTCATCAACGATTGAAGATGTTGTGATGAAATTTAATATCCATCCATCGCTTTATTACCACGCCTACTTTCTATCTAGAAACGATAAATACACCTATAGAACACATATACAATTCGAGATCTGGAGCCTCTACCACTTCTTCCCATGTATTAAACTTTATATGACCTATAAAGCTTCATGGCTGTCGCCCAATCAAAAGTACGGTACAGCGTATAGGAAAATTCTCCGAAAGACAGACGGTTTCAAGTCCAGGTCAAATTTCTGTCAGAACGAAAAGTGCGACCTGGTAACCAATGTTCAGAGAGTGCTTAGATTAGAACAAAATGGGAGACCTGGTAACCAACGTTCAGAGAGTGCTTAGATCATAGAGGGAAATCTTCTATGCCGCCTTAACGGAGGCAGCAATGAAGCACCTAGTGAAGATGATAATGTTTCACACGCTCTTCGCAATAAGTCTACTGGAGTATTCCACGGTTTGGTACGGGAAAAATTGTAAACATTTTTTCCATTTTTAGACCTTAACTTAGAAAAACTATCCATTTCCCAGACAAACTATTTGGTGCATTAATGTTGTGTGGTACATGTCTAAATTAAATGGAAGCCTGCTCTTTAAATAGTTGTGTGAAAATCCGAAATAAGCAATTTCGGGACAGCACAAACTCACCGAATTTTGCAGTTACAATCAGTCAGGTAGAATTTCAGAGAAACTATTAAGACTTGAAAAAACCAAATATGTACTTGTGTGAAAGTAAAAAAAATCAAAAAGAATTTAATTTTCTCAAGCTAATTTTAAATGTTTCTTCCTCGCTATGTCGAGGTGTGATATACATATTTAAAAGATCAATTCGAAAATCGGCAAAAAATGAACGTTTTTCATGGAATGCTTGTTCTATAGACTATGTCATTGTACTTCTACGCCGAATTTTTGTTCGCCATACGTAAGCAATTATGTCTAGCTCATCGGTCATGGCTACCATGAGCCAAATATCATATAAACACTCAAAAAAAACTTCTTCAGAAGCTGAACTTCGGAGGGAATTTTTGCAATAGACAACGAATTTTTTCTTCAATTTATTCTATGAATTTTTATAATAATGATGAAAATTTCCATGCATATTAGTTAGTTTTTTCTTTTGTTTGTATTACAATTTTATTGTTTTGAGAAGAAATTGCTATAGCGAAAAGTCAATCCGATTTTGGGAAAAAATTATTTGAGTGTATAATTGATATCTACGCATATTCGCGTCTTCCTCAGGAAGCCTTATCATTATACGAAAAACAAGGTTAGTTTATGCCCTTACTCTGCTCAGCTGAGTATAATAATATGACAGATGTGGCGGCTACACCGCCGCACAGTGTAACTTTTTTCACTTTTAGGATGCCAAAAGTCCAAAAAAGAATGTTTCTCCAATCTCAAAATGTTTTGACATGCAAGAGATTTATAACCAAATATTAAGAAAATGTATAAACAACAAGTAAAAAACCCACGATCACCATGATAAGCATTATGAACTTGGATAATTGAAACAAGTGTAAAATCATTTCACAGCCCAAAATTTTTGACCATTTTTGTGGCCACGTGGTGATTTTCGATACTGCTTTGACTTCAAACTATTTTATTACATACATAGTTTATAACGCATGGTAAGTTTCAGCCACGTAGGCATTTTTTAAATTTTCTTTTTTTTTGTTTTATACAGCCGCTAAAATTTGGTTAGCTTGGAAATATTTTAGTTTTCAATAGAATAAAACTTGCCTGATTCCGCCCAATTTAATTAACGAATACATACACATTAAAGGGAATTTCATATAGTTTCAGATAAAAAACAAAAGATTGCGAAATTTTGCGTTTTTCTTTGTAATCGCCAACTAAGGTCTCTATGCCCTCGTCACGTATGAGCACAGTGACCTAACAATGGATAGTCCTCAATTCAAGTCTACAATCTAGATCCCAAAAAAGACAGTTATACCTGAAATGGGAAAACCCAGAAAAAGGAACTTGCGCACTGAATAGCCTTCATTGTTTGTCATATGAGTTTCCCCATAGTTTCCGAGTTGTGCACTTATCCCATCAACTTATGTATGCACGCCTACTTGAGGGTCGTATATTATGGGTGATACTTCTAAGCAATTGAGTGCTTCGGGAATATACATACATATGTATGTATACATCACATAAACGCCTACCTAACGCTCTGTCGGCATATACATCATCGCAAAAGTGCTACATATGTGGGGCTTCTCCAAAAGATATGAACAATATGCGAGCCCTGTCAGAGCGAAATGTTGACAAAACATGATTGCTTTCGGAATTTCCCCTTTATATTCTTGGATACGATGCATGGAATGTATGCTACACATCGCTTATCGAATGGAATGATGACCTGGTGCATGCGGGGCGAAGAAAATAAGAAAAGATGAAACAGAAGAAAGAACATATCCAAAATAGATTCAGGAAAGAAGTTGGTCTTTTGATTGATATGCCAAAGCAAAAAACCGGCAACACAAATTATGACAACACTGCGAGAAGATTCTTTGGAGATTCTGAAATAACATCAGACATAACCGGCATAAATATCAATCTTTTGAAAAGGTTTCATACAATACTTTCATGCATAGGATGTGGGTTTCAAATAAATTCTGAAGCTTTTGACCACTATGTGACAGAGACAAGCGTACTACATTTATCGGATATGCTTGGTACAATATGCCAGTGAGCATACATAAAATTCCCGTTCATGGAAAGAATATATCGTGTCTGCTATTCTTCCTATTGGTAAACTTTCGGAAGAAGTTCAAGAGTCCAGAAACAAACATGCACGAAACTATCGTGAACTTTTCACCACAAAAAAGTCAAGAATTTGTAGTAACTTGGATTTACTGCACAGATTGCTGATATCGTCAGACCCGTTCATAAACAATTTGCGGAAACCCCTAGGTCTAAGCGGCGAGCATTAACGAGGGGAGTTATTGGCTTATTATCTGAACCAGATGATGTCGACTATATTGACTTCGACTAACTTTATACCAGTTTAAAGTATCACTTTTTTATTTATAAGTATGTATGTATTTCGATTCAGATTTTACAAATATGTGTACCTATGTTGCGCTTGACTTTGAAAATAAATTTTTTTAAGTATTAATCAAAGCCTATAAGCTAAAGTTAGAAATATAAACATTTTTATTTATATTGGCACTGGAAAATGCTTTTAAAGTAGAAAATATGATTATGTGAAATTTCACCTTATATGAGGGCAAGGAGAAAAGTGGGCGGATCACGCCCATTTTTATTCTCTAATCAGACTTAAGTATCTGCAATCACACTGCAAAATTTCAAATGAATTGCTGCATTGGTTTGGCTGTTATTAATTTTGGCATCCTAAAAGTGAAAAAAGTTACACTGTGCGCCGTCGTGAATGTAAACTGCCCTATTCTCTTATTGAGGAATTCTTATTTGATAATGTAATCTGCATATATACTAAAAACATTTCATAACAATTTTGAGAACTACCTGTGCAAATGTGATGGAAAATCGAAATTAACGAAAACAAGTAGAACGGACTGTCTTCGGCTGTGCCGAAGACTTAACCTTTCATGAATGGGGCTGAACAATAATCTTATCCCGTTCGTAATCTCCGAATAATCGGATGTATAAGATAAGAAATATATAGTGAAGAGATCTACATACCTAAACGATTTTTAAGATAAATATAAAATAAAAACAGGTAGTGTACTTTGTGTGAGGATGCAAATTTTCAGGTTTTTTGTGGTCAGCGTGTAAAAACTATGACTACGAATCACGTATTTCAACAATATATGACGTAACGTAACTATTTGATGAATTTTGAAGCTTCTAGACGTAAAAACGGGCAAAATTACAGTTTATATGGGGTATATAATATATATACCACCGTCTCTATGATTTTTTCAGACAACAATATATGCTATACACGTAAGCATTTGGTGAAATTTGAACATATCTAAACGATTTTTAAGATAAATATAAAATAAAAGATAGGTAGGTACTTTGTGTGAGGATGCAAAGCTTCACGTTTTTTGTGGTCTGCATGTAAAACTATGACTACGAATCACGTATTTCAAAATATATTACGTAAACGTAACTATTTGATGAAATTTGATGAATTTTGAAGCTTCTAGCCTTAAAAAAGGGGCAAAAATGAGAGTTTATATGAGTATATAATATATATACCCCGATCTCTATGATTTTTTCAGACAACAATATATGCTATATACGTAAGCATTCGTTGAAATTTGAGCCTCTAGCTCTCAAAATAGGACAGTAATTACGAAAAGTTTCTTATCTGAACAATCGGTTGTGGGGGATATATACTATATATACGACCGATCTCAAAAATTTTTTAAGGCAACAATATGTGCAATATACGAAATTATATGGTGAAGTTTGAAGCTTCAATCTGTTAAATTGAGTAAGATATGACAAAAATCCTCTTTTTCTGAAAAATCGGTTGTATGGAGGATATATGATATAGTGGTCCGATCCGGCCGTTCCGACAAATGTCTAATCGGACACCAAATACAACCCGCTCACCAAATTTTCTCAAGATATCTCACAAATTGAGGGACTAGTATTGCATACAAACAGACAGACGGACAGACGGACATGGCTAAATCAACTCAGCTCTTCATCCTGATTATTTCGGTATACTTAATGGTGGGTCTATCTATTTTCCTTTAAGGACTTACAATTTTTGGTTTCGTGCCGAAATTAATATACCATTCATTTTCATAAAAATGTATAATAAGAGTTAAAAAAAATTCAATATAAAAAATTGTTTACAAATTTTCAGAGTTTGAACGGTGATCGACACGCGATTTCACCGCATCATCATAACCGCTGGTCCACTACAACTGCTTGATAGCATGTGCCAAATTTTGTATTTAACTTTGTAGTGTACACGAGTTGTACCGTTTCTTTTATACTCAGCTAAGCAGAGCTCACAGAGTATATTAATTTTGTTCTTTACGTGTATAAGTAAATTAAGTCAACATTCAACTCCAGTAATGTGCAACAAAATACAAAAATAAAAGAAAATTTCAAATGGGCGTAGCTCCGCCCTTTTTCATTTAATTTGTCTAGAATACTTTTACGCCATAAGTCGAACAAAAATTTACCAATCTTTATGAAATTTGTGGGGGGCATAGATTCTATGACGGTAACTGTTTTCTGTGAAATGGGCGAAATCGGTTGAAGCCACGCCCAGTTTTTATACACAGTCGGCCGTATTTCCTTCCGCTCGGCCGTTAACACGATACTTGCGCAAAATCGATATATCTTTACTAAACTTAGTTCACGTACTTATCTGAACGCACTTTATCTTGGTATAAAATGCTCGAAATCCGACTATGACCACGCCCACTTTTTCGATATCGAATATTACGAAAAAGAAAAAATGCCATAATTATATACCAACTACGAAAAAAGGGATGAACATGGTAATTGGATTGGTTTATTGACGCAAATATAACTTTAGAAAAACTTTGTAAAATGGGTGTGACACCTACCATATTAAGTAAAGAAAATGAAAAGTTCTGCAGGGCGAAATCAAAACCCTTGGAATCTTGGCAGGTATTACATATATAATAAATTAGCGGTATCCAACAGATGATGTTCTGGTCACCCTGGTCCACATTTGGTCGATATCTCGAAACGCCTTCACATATACAATTAAGCGCCACTCCTTTTTAACCTAATTAATACCTTTAGCTGATACCCATATCGTACAAACACATTATAGAGTCACCCCTGGTCCACCTTTATGGCGATATCTCGAAAAGGCGTCCACCTATAGAACTAAGGCCCACTCCTTTTAAAATACTCATTAGCGCCTTTCATTTGATACCCATATCGTACAAACACATTCTACAGTCACCCCTGGTCCAATTTATTGCGATATTCGAAAAGCGCCCACCTGTAAACTAAGGCCCACTTTTAAAATACTCATTAACATCTTTCATTTGATACCCATATCCTACAAACACGTTCTAGAGTCACCCCTGGTCCACCTTTAGGGCGATACCTTGAAAAGGCGTCCACCTATAGAACTGAGGTCCACTCCCTTTTAAATAAACATTAACACCTTTCATTTGATACCCATATCATACAAACGCATTCTAGAGTCACCCCTGGTCCACCTTTATGGCGATATCTCTAAAAGGCGTCCACCTATAGAACTGAGACCCCTCCCTTTTAAATAATGATTAACACCTTTCAATTGATACCCATATCGTACAACGCATTCTAGAGTCACCCCTGGTCCACCTTTATGGCGATATCTCTAAAAGGCGTCCACCTATAGAACTGAGGCCGTCTCCCTTTTAAATAATGATTAACGCCTTTTATTTGATACCCATATCGTACAAACGCATTCTAGAGTCACCCCTAATCCACCTTTATGGCGATACCTCGAAAAGGCGCCCACCTATAGCACTAAGGCCCACTACCTTTTAAGATACTCATTACCACCTTTCATTTGATACCCATATCGTACAAACACGTTCTAGAGTCACTCCTGGTCCACCTTTAGGGCGATATCTCGAAAAGTCGTCCCACCTCGGAACTATGGCCCACTCCCTTTTAAAATACTCTTTAATACCTTCCATTTGATACACATGTCACAGAAACACATTCCAGGTATACCCTAGGTTCATTTTCCTACATTGTGATTTCCCTTATTTTGTGTCCGAAGCTCTCAGCTGAGTATGTAATGTTCGGTTACACCCGAACTTAACCTCCCTTACTTGTTATAGTTCATTTTATATTTTTTAATAACAAAATACATTTTTTTTAACTTTTGTTTTACCATTTGGCGGTAAGGTAGCGTTAAAAAGTGAGAAATATTTTTCACACTACTACAAAGACGGCACGGCTATAGGTTCGCCAAAAATACGACTTGCCAAAATGTTGGCCGATGAAAATTGATTTATATTTTTCCAATTTTTTTCTTCAATTTTTAACGTCCTACGGGTGTACGAGTCACCATTAAAATACACGTGTACGATATTCAAGTTTATGTTGGGACGAGATATATTTGAAGGGCCTTAGACTTCAAAATCTATGATTTCGTCCTCAGAAGATGAATTATTATTTTTGCTACACTCATAAATATTTTTTGTGTTCATTAATTTTAAGAAAACGTTATTTCAAAGTCATCACAGCATTTATTCAGCCGTTTAAGACCACTTCTTATTGTCAGAAACGAACTCAACATAACTAAACTCATTTTGTTTCTGTGTTTGCTTTAATCAAACTCATGTTTGAAAACGTTCTTGCAGCTTCAGCATTACTTAGTGGCAGCACAAAATGGGCAAGCTTTTGGAATTATACTGTTTAACATCAAACCAAAAACTTAATGTTGAAGACACATTTTTGCCATTTTGGAGATAGATATTTTCCACTGCATTTGTAATCTCGTTATTTCATCGTGTATTTGTGAAATATGAAAACCGAAAACAAATCTATTTTGCTAAGCTTTTCTATATTGTGCGGCAAGCGTTGCCTCTATTGTTCTATTAATTTAATTATGAAGTCACGACATACATTACCTATTTTTCTTTCAAAGAATTCGTCTATAAGTTTATCTTATTTCTTAATTCGTATATATTCTTCAAAGGTATCATGAAAATAAGGTACGGGAGATAAAATTTATTATAATCTGAAGTTAAAGGGACAAGACTCTCAGAAGGTCACACTATGCTGTTGCACAAGCTGGAAAGCAAATATACCTCATGACACAGTTTATCGATTAAAATTTTTGTTATCAGTTGAGTACCGAGTTGCCACATCAGGCATAACGAAACAGATAAAGTGAAACTTAGACACACATAAAACACTTTACAAATTTCACAATACGTATTTCCGAGTAGATTTGGAGCCAAAAGGGGCAAAATTTTAAAAATGGCCGTAAAAAGAGCTAGGGGCTAAACCGGAATTTTTGGAGCAACGCTGGTCCGGTGGTGCTGCATTTTAGATCGGCGTTTTTCTCTGAGTGTATGCGCTGTGGGAATCGACATTTTTGATTTGAAAGAATTTTATATATTAACTTTGCAGATGAATTAATTTGAAGTATCGGTTCGAGTCTAATTTAGTATGCTGCTTATACAGAAATATTTATTTAATATCGATTTAAATTGTAAAGATAATCTGAATCTCTTTGTGGAATTTTGAACGACTTCGAAAATATTTCTGTGCAAGCTCCCATCATTACTAATTTCAATGAAGTGTTTTTAGTATATATTTTTTTTAATTAACTGACACTAAAATTAGTTTAAAACGCTATGTTTGTTCAAAAATGTTAGCGCAATTCAAAATTTTAATTCGGTATGCAAAAAATGTGTATTCTTTAGTAAGAAATGACGTTTTGGATTTTTAACTGTAATAAAATTTTCCCAACTTTCAAAGTGTTAGGTGTTAGTATAAAAAGGTTGTGTATAAAGTTTTCATTAAACCATTTAACTAAGAGGAAAATTCAAGAAAGGAAATGATACAATTGCAAAACTAAGTGACAAGCTCCAAAAATAAGCCGACCCCTAACGGCATCTGCAAGGCAGATGAGTTTTCGCTGAGAAGCTTTTCATGGTACAAATACACTCGGACTGCTTGCCAAATCACTGCCACGGGGCGACTCCCATAAGAAAAGCTTTCTTCTGATTAAAAAACTTGTTTCTTACATTGAATCCAGGATCTTCGGTGTGATAGGCGGAGCACGCTACCACTACACCACAAGCTCCATTTAGTATAAAAATAACGAAATCCATCATATATAAAAGCCAGACTACAGTGATTGGTTTTATATTGTACCAAACTTAGTGCAAATCCGCTTATTTGCAATCTTCTACTAATGTTGGTATCGCTAAACTGTTGAATAAATAACTCCAATATTCAATAATGCAAAAATGATCTTATTAGACTAATTGAAAGTACTTCACAACCAATAGCGTGATTAAATCAAACTGATTACTGCTTACTCGCTTAACTCCTCGTTCGCATACTTCTACGCACTTCTTCTTCTAGAATTTACTACTTGTTTACCAGCTATAAACTACAGATGCACGATTATAGCTTCTCGCATAGCCATATACGCGTGTATATTTGAGTGATACTCCCACCGATTATTGCATACTTTTGTGAGTAGCTCAGATATATGCATGTGTTTGTGCGTTTCTCTCCGCTACTTGTACGTACATAGGTGTAGACATAATGATTGATTTGTTTATGTAGATACATGTGACTGCTTAGTTATCGGCTTACAGATGATAATATGCCTTAGTGTTGCTAATATTTGGCACAATATTTTAACGATCCGTTCGGAAAGATAACTCCGTGTATAACTTATTAATACTCTTAAAGGATAGATTTATATGAGGCTCCCCAAAATCATTATCGATAATTCAATTAGATCTATGGAAATTAAACATGTTAGCAAGCTTGATGCTAATGAGTAAAAGCCCCTTCACATGATGAGTTTAACGCAATCTTATGTATGATAAGGGGTGTTGCCAAAACTTTTTCAGAAAATGGCTAGATTGACAAAAATAAAAGCTAAAACAGGCTAAATAAAAATTTTTAAGGCTAAGAAAAAACGCTAAAAGTTTAAGGCAACCTTGTATGCGTTTTATAATTGTTTGCATAAAAGACATAAAAGAATAAAATATTAAATTAATTTTACCCCAATTTCATAAAAATATAAAAAAGTTAGCAGATGCTATCTGTGTTATAATTTAAAAGGATACATGATAAATAAAACTCCTCTATAGTCTATAAGTTTTCGTAATATGTTTGAGATAAATGGTTTTTTATTGCAATAAGAAAACTATTTTCAATGAGGAAATCTAATTTTTGTCCTTTTAAAGACCCTGAAAGACGTAACTCTATATTCCACACTGTCTGAGAACCTCTTTTTCAAGTTTTTGGTATGTGTTTTACGCCGACTCCAAACGATATCTGGCAATGAATTATTTGAGTGAATATTTTCATGAACTTTCTGGGCTAACCGAACCACTGCCGATGAGTGACTCCGGGTTAAATAAAGTTTTGAAATAGGTTATTATGAATACGAATAAGGAATTGAAGTCAGATGGTATCTCATTATAAATCCAAGCAATTTATATGTGCAATAAAACATATAATAAACATATACTATGGTGCACCAATCCTTATTCAACCTCGTTATCATAACAGCTTATGTAAGCCTGATTTTGGCTGGGATATATATAAGCCTTATATAAAAGGTCCTAATACAGCAAGTTTTTTCTTTAAAAAAGCCCTATGTAAGTAATCTTATTTTTGTTGGTCCATAAGCCTTATAACAAAGTTGTTATATTCTACCTTTTGGCTTAATATGGCCGAAGTATGAGTAATTTCAGTTTGAAAAGGCAAAAAGGTCCCCAGGGACCTTCTCACTCATCGGAGGGTCAAATACTCCGAACACTGGTAGCGAATATGAAAAAAGTGTAAAAAATTTCAGAAACGCTACGTCATCAAACGCTTTTTCAATTCGATTACAAATACAACCATTACGGAATGCGAGATCTCAGTTCATTTATTTATGGAACTGGCCAGGCTATAAAGAAGTAAGTGCAACATTTTAATCGACGGAACTGAATGACTATACTTTCAGAGTATCCCTACTATTAAGGAATATAAACCAAACCGCTGACTTCAACATTGTGCTAGCTGAACTTTTAATTACCTATAAACTTAAACCAAATCCTAGAACATATTTAATTATCCACCAGACTAAGACTCTCTCACCATTTTCGTCCTATTTTCTCTTCACTCCCCTCCGCGTCCGTCAAGTTTATCTTAGTGAGCTATACTCAAATTCCCTATCCCTTTCATTCTCTTGTCAATGCTTCCTCTTTCCTCTTACGCTTGCCCTTTTTACTCTTACCATAGTCTGACTCACACTTTTACTTTTAATTTTATCTTAAGTTATTCTTATCTTAATGTTATTCTTGTTCTTCCTGTTAAGCTCTTATTCCTATTTCCTCAACTTGTACCCTTACTCCTTCTGTATTATGCACACCCTCTCTTTTCCTCTTTAAAATTTTCCCTATATAAAATTTGATTTTTTTGTTCTTAATGGTATTATCTGGAATTCGATATATGATTCAACCTCTCTCTCCACTTTGATACTTGTGGTTGTTGTAGTAGTGCTTCCCCCCAGTGGCGTAGTGAGGTTTTCTTGCGCCGGGAGACATTTTTTTTTAATCCTCACGGCTCTCATATTTTGTTATTTTAATTCTGATTTGTTTTCATTACAAAAAAATTTACATAAACAAACATTACATTTTTATTTTATTATATTAAATATTTTTAGATTAAGCTCAACTTTTTTATGAGAACCCCGAATTCTTAATCGTTGCAGTATAATCATTTTGGTGGGAAAGCCATCATAACGGTGGGAAAGTCATCATAACTCATCCAGAAATATAGGAAACATTGTCCTCGTTGCTGAAGGACAACAACGGAGGGAGCTTCTTTCCCCGGCGGATTGAAAGGCTTAGGGAGGAACTTAGTTCTGTTCGGCAGCTTCATGGCTCTGCGAATGCAGACTGGAATCAACAAAAGAAAACTATGCTGCAAAATAAACATTTATGTATATCCCTTTTCTCTTAAAATTTTTCACATCACAGGATTTGGCACTGATTTAATGTACATACGGCCATATTGTTTACGATGTGGACCTTGCACATAACACAACAACTGGACAGCCACTTCGTGGCTTAACGTTACTACTGTGGAACGCCAACAACTTTTGGTTGTGACGATCGAACACAGTCTCTGCTTCAATTCAAATGCATCCGAAATCGCACAACGCACAAGATGCATCAAAATCCTCAAATCGCTGCAGCGGAGAAAGATGCAGGGCTACCAAATTTCCCACTTAGAACTGCCATGGAATATCTTCTTAAGACGTCTGAGCACCGAGGCATCCCAAAAAACAACTGACTGAAGTAGTTGCGCCCCCAAGGCAGATAAGAAGACATCTGCATAAGCCCTATGACGAAATCTGGTGTAATATGAACGCAGAGTTTGTGATTTCCTTCAAAGTCATGGCTCCCGCCTTTGCAGACATCGCCGAAGAAGAACGCACACTTCTTAAGGATATACGCGTTACTCTGCCCCAACTTCGATCTCTAGGTATGGCCCCAGTCTGGTGTATAGCACAAATCATCTACTTGTCTGTAATGTGGAACAAAAATCTGTAATAGCAACTTCTCTTTGGTAAAATCATTTTGAAACTGCTCGATTCCTTGGACCATCGTTAGAGGATTTTATTTAAAGTTTCTTGAGTGTTCTAGCCTATTAACCCAGACGAGGGATTTGTACAACAAAAGTAAGAACCATGCATGGGCGGACGGGGAAAACACTACGCCGCCTAATTCTGTCGATGATAACAGGAAAATGGATACATGCGCTGCTCTGCATGTCATCAAAACAAAATCGGGATGTCCCATTTAACGCCAAAGTTGGGGAAAAAGATGTCGGAAAAAATTCAACCTCCTCAAATTAATATCCCCCAGTTGGACTAGGTGAATCGTCCAGCTGCGAAGACCTGCAACATCTCTAATGATAGAAGTAAGCTGGATGCTGGTGTGAGCAAATAATGACCATGCATGGTTAAATCGTACAAATTACTATAAACCGAACTCAAAAAAATGCATACCAAATTTTCGATCTATTTATTTTTATTTCTTATCGGGCATTTGTAAAAGTCAAATATGTTAAAACTTTTGTTTGTATCCTTTGTTTTGGCATTTCCACAAAGTTTTTGAGATAGATATTTTAAAATATTTTAAAAATGTTTTTTTGTTTTAATGGTGTGTTCAATTTATACTTATTATTAATATTCATGAGCTTAACACCCGCTTATAATAATTGAATGTTCACTACGAGTATTGTGTTTTTCTGAGAGAAACTGAAAAGAAAGAAAGAAACATTAATAGCATATTGCGATGGTACCATTTCGAAAACCGCCAACGAATTCATCACCAGGCAATTCGTAATGTTATCAAAGGTTTCACTGAGATTCGAACCGCGAGTTACACGGTGAAACTTTTGGTTAAGGCATGTGCAAGTTTCACCGTGTGATTCGCGGTTCGAATCTCGGTGAAACCTTTGATAACATTACGAAATTGCCTGATGATAAATTCCTTCGCAGTTTTCGAAATGGTACCATCGCAAAATGCCAGTTAATGTTTCTTTCTTTCTTTTCAGTTTCTCTCAGAAACACATAATCAGCCTTATCGCGAGTTTTATTTTCACCCGAAAATATTCACAGTTTTTATTCGCCCTATCGCAGAGGATGCTGAAACAATTTTTCGTGTTCGAAAAAGATTTTCACCTTATCGGCAACTCTTTGTTCGGGCGAAATGAACAGCGGGGAAACGCAAATTTGTTCACTTATATTTTACAGGCAAACGAGAGGAAAACAAAATGTATATAATTTTTTGTTTTGAAATTTGATACTCATAATTATATGTACTTTTATTATTAGAAATAAATCAATAAATAATGCACAATCGGAAGCTGAGTGGAAAAAAATTGAAATCACTGTATTGCTAAGTATGTTAATTCTATTTTTATGACAACGTATCAGTCGGCCAAGTTATCCATTGAGTACAAAGCAACGGTTCCAAAATGTTGAGCACCTCACTGAAGCAAGATTGGCTAAGACCCACTTCATGGTCCTTTCCAACGCCTTTCCGTATGTGAAAAAACAAAGACAAGTACTCAACTTTACAATTAGTGGAACTCCAAATTTTTGCTCCAATGGTGGCAAGGAGTTGGTAAGAATATCTAGCAAATATTAG
The DNA here is from genome assembly GCA_029619165.1 of Eurosta solidaginis. Taxonomy (NCBI): domain Eukaryota; kingdom Metazoa; phylum Arthropoda; class Insecta; order Diptera; family Tephritidae; genus Eurosta; species Eurosta solidaginis. Next base: position 16,050 of record JARSSU010022037.1, read on the forward strand.
AATGCCGGATTGTCTAGCCTGTAATATTGGCGAAAGCTAATTGAAAAAAAATTAACTTGTTAGTCAAAAGCGCAGAAAATAGTAATTATTAGCTTTCAGTGAATCATTTAGCTCCAAAGGGTTAGAACTGTCCCTTAATTGCCTCCGAATCGCTTTCACTTTTATATTCTCCTCACACTCAATCAATACCAACATAAGTGCAATACTAAACATTTTTTTATACAATTTTTATCTCTATCAATTGCAAGTAAATTATTTGTTCACTGCTAATTCACAATAGAGCATCAGCTGTTTCGAATTGAACTTTTGTTCGCCCGAAATTGCCGATAGGCGGAAAAAGTTCACCCGAACAAAAGATGTGAAGGCGAACACTTTTCCGCGTGAACTTCGCGATAAGGGTGAATAATTGAACATTCAATTATTATAAGCCGGTGTTAAGCTCATGAATTCTTAATAATAAATATTTTAAAAATCAAAAAAACCACTATGGCCGCCGAGGAGAGAGAATGGTTTTACCTTCCCATATTTTTATCATGGGCTGAAGATATCATCTATAAGTAGACTCAAATAATTATTTAATAATAATATGATTATAATACACTAGTAAAACTAATATATATGTGCACATTTTGCTTGACTTTGTTAGGTTGCTTAGGCGACCTTGCCCCATCGTTGATCGTAAATATGTTAAAATCAGTTTTAATTTGCTGAATGAACGTTCGCAGATAGCAATTGATACTGATATAGGCAAGAGTATTTGAAGTGCCACTCGCAAGTTTGAAAAAAACATCTTCTCCATACGAGATTATAAAAGTAAGTAATTCTATCGGAGTTTTAGGTTCAAAGTACTGTTCCATCGAAATCTGCATTATATATTATAAAATTCACCAAAGTTCTTACAATTTCTTTCTAAGTCGTTATTATACTTGCTTAACAAATTTCCAACGTCTAAGAGAAATACAAATATAAATTAAGGTCACTTAGTCATGTATATCTTGTACGTATTTCTTGTTAGAGACGATCGAGACCACTTTTCATAACACGAGATATTTCACATTCTGGAGAAAGACCAACATCTCAAACCGATTCTCCGAGCATTTTGCGGAGCCTTCTTACACGTTTTACTATATCAATATCCCATTTTTCACAAAAGACTTCGCTCTTTCTATTGCTTCTTCACAGAGAGTGTCTCGAATTTCGGATAGTTCAATCGCTAATGATTTAAGATCATGATACGCTTCGCTAAAGCTTATCCCCGGATCTTGTAATCTGAGTTGCTCATTTCTGGTATGAGCTAATGTTATGAAACTAAAATTTTGTACATTTTGCAACAGAATTGTAGCTTCGCTTCTGGTGTCACTTGTGGTGTTGGTGTAATCTGCTAATTGTTCTAAGAGTTCTACCACATTCTCTAGCCCATCGACGGCAACGCTAACCGCTTATATTCTGGCGCTCCATCGTGTTTCAAATTCACGTTTTACAGTTTTTGTTAAAGCATTTTTTAATAATTCCCAACGTAACGTTGAACGTGAGAAAAAAGATATATGCTTTCAATTATTCCACACCCTGTCGCAAGTGTTCCGGATATATGCATGCATTTTTTAGTATACATTTTTTTCAGAAATCAGTTATAATAAAAATACAAATTATCGGGAAGTTCTGCTTTGCGGACCTTTTGGCGCCCCCCTGTGAGTAGCGCCCGTGGCAAGATGCCCCCTTGCCCTCCCCTCTCATTTCACAAATGTTCAACACATAAGTCTCCCGGTTTGACACACCTTAACGTTGACAGCCCAATCCCCTATAGGAGTGAATCACATTGATTATAGCCTGTAAACCAAGTTTAAATATCACGTGACGGCTCCTGTTACAAATGCGAACATTTAGGCACATATATTTACCAGGTGAGGCTTTGGCCTTCCCAAGAAGACTCAAAGTGGTAAAACAAAAGCTTTCCCGAGCCAGTCGAACAAATGACCGCATGTGCTACTACCCTAACGTAGGTGACAGTCGAACTAGTCGGAAAACTGAAGCTACGCGGTCAGCTTGGAGTAAGCATATAACATTAAAAATTTCGTTTCAATTCAACGAAGACTATTGAAATCAATGTTTCGAGCACAAACGTCTTCATATTTTGGCCTACATTTTAAAAATTTTATCAAGGGTTCTTGTAGAATTGGAACTGTGTAGATGCGCTGAGGATTATACGACTTTCACCCATGAGTTACGCAATAAACGCTTAAATAGCTTATGATTTCGAGAGCGGCATCCTTGGTTGAACAGTTACTCGCTATCGTTTCAAGGTGTTTCTGTGGTGTAGCTCGGCAGCATAGCGCGACAAAAGCAGCCGTTGGAAAGTCTTCGGAGCTATATTTGGAACTTCTAGGAAAATGACGTCGACGAAGGTATGAGTTCGAAGACGCAGTCGTATAACTTCTGTGGTGGCATATGGTGTGTGGGCCGGGAGGCCTGGTAGAGACTGGTGGCCGGGATTGCTAATGTTCCATCTTCGGAAATTGTAGCTCTTAAAAACATTCGAAAACAAGTAAGGAAGGCTAAGTTCGGGTGTAACCGAACATTACATACTCAGCTGAGAGCTTTGGAGACAAAATAAGAGCAAATCACCATTTAGCAAAATTAACCTAGGGTAACCCTGGAATGTGTTTGTATGACATGGGTTTCAAATGGAAGGTATTAAAGAGTATTTTAAAAAGGAGTGGGCAATAGTTCTATAGATGGACCCTATTTCGGGATATCGCCATAAGAGTGAACCAGGGGTGACTCTAGCATGTGTTTATACGATATGGATATCAAATGAAAGGTGTTAATGAGTATTTTAAAAGGTAGTGGGCCTTAGTTCTATAGGTGGATGTCTTTTTGAGATATCGCCATAAAGGTGGACCAGAGGTGACTCTAGAATGTGTTTGTACGATATGGGTATCAAATGAAAGGTGTTATTGAGTATTTTAAAAGGGATTGGGCCTTAGTTCTATAGGTGGATCCCTTTTCGAGATATCGCCATAAAGGTGGACCAGGGGTGACTCTAGAATGTGTTTGCACGATATGGGTATCAAATGAAAGGTGCTAATGAGTATTTTAAAAGAGAGCGGGCCTTAGTTCTATAGGTGGACGCCTTTTCGAGATATCGCCATAAAGGTGGACCAGGGGTGACTGTTGAATCTGTTTGTACGATCTGGGTATCAAATTAAAGGTATTAATGAGGGTTTTCAAAGGGAGTGACCCTTAGTTGTATATGTGATATCGACCAAAGTGTGGACCAGGGTCACCCAGAACATCATCTGTCGGGTACCGCTAATTTATTTATATATGTAATACCACGAACAGTATTCCTGCCAAGATTCCAGGGGCTTTTGATTTCGCCCTGCAGAACCTTTTCATTTTCTTCTACTTAATATGGTAGGTGTCACACCCATTTTACAAAGTTTTTTCTAAAGCTATATTTTGCGTCAATAAACCAATCCAATTACCATGTTTCATCTCTTTTTCTTATTTGGTATAGAATTATGGTATTTTTTTAATTTTTCGTAATTTTCGATATCGAAAAAGTGGGCGTGGTCATAGTCAGATTTCGACCATTTTTTACACCAAGATAAAGTGAGTTCAAATAAGTACGTGAACTAAGTTTAGTAAAGATATATCGATTTTTGCTCAAGTTATCGTGTTAACGGCCGAGCGAAAGGACAGACGGTAGACTGTATATAAAAACTGGGCGTGGCTTCCACCGATTTCGCCCATTTTCACAGAAAACAATTATCGTCATATAATCTATGCTCCTACCAAATTTCACAAGGATTGGTAAATTTTTGTCCCACTTATGGCATTAAAAGTATTCTAGACAAATTAAATGAAAAAGGGCGAAGCCACCCCCATTTTGAAATTTCCTTTTATTTTTATATTTTGTTGCACCATATCATTACTGAAGTTGAATGTTGACATAATTTACTTATATACTGTAAAGATATTAAATTTTTTGTTAAAATTTTACTTAAAAAAAATTGTTTTTTTAAAGTGGGCGTGTTCGTCATCCGATTTTGCCAATTCTTATTTAGCATACATATAGTAATAGGAGTAACGTTTCTGCCGAATTTCATCATGATATCTTCAACGACTAAAAATTACAGCTTGCAAAACTTTTAAATTACCTTCTTTTAAAAGTGGGCGGTGCCTCGCCCATTGTCCAAAATTTTACTAGTTTTCTATTTTGCGTCATAAGTTCAACGCACCTACCAAGTTTCATCGCTTTATCCGTCTTTGGTAATGAATTATCGCACTTCTCGGTTTTTCGAATTTTTCGATATCGAAAAAGTGGGCGTGGATGTAGTCCGATTTCGTTCATTTTAAATAGCGATCTGAGATGAGCACCCAGGAACCTACGTACCGAAATTTCTTCAGACATCTCAAAATATACTCAAGTTATCGTGTTTACGGACGGACGGACATAACTAAATGAATTTCTTTCTTCGCCCAGATCATTTTGATATATAGAAGTCTATATTATCTCGATTAGTTTACGCCGTTACGGATTACCGTTATGCGAACAAAGATAATATACTCTGTGAGCTCTACTCAGCTGATTATAAAATGGAGGCGCCCTTTGGCGCGATCATCCTTAAAACTGTGCCAGGACAATCATGAGTCATGACTGTTAATAAATTAAAAGACCATTAGTAGCGGTCATAAGTCGCATTTGTGCGTGAACAGCAAGGAGCCACAAACGATTTAATGAAATCGTGTCGACAACGAGTATTAGGAGTTAGCCCAGAACATCTCCTTCGGTATAACTACGCTTTGCACGAGACATACAGACAAAAGTATGACAATTTTTAGTACATCTATTTTTTTTTGGCAGATGCAGCAGTACCAGTCCCTAAGACCGAGATAAGATTCGAAATCTCACTGGAGTAAGAGAATGGATGACATTCTCTCCGCAAGGAGCTTCTCCCGAAATTTTATAAATATTTATAAACAAAATCCTTCCTAATATCTAATATATAAAATTCTTGCGTCACGGTGTTAGAGGTATAACTCCTCCGAAACCACTAAACCGATTCTCATGAAATTTTGTGAGCATATTGGGTAGGTCTGAGAATCGGCCAACGTGTAACTTTTTTCGCTAGGTGGCTAGGGTCTTGAGATCAAAACGTGTACCTGGGTAATCTTGCGATGTGTTTGCATAATATGGGTATCAAATAGAAGCTGTTTATGAGTACTTTGATACGGAGTATTTTTCATACCCCTGGGTGACTAGGGTCTCCAGATATAGGCCCAAACGTGGGCCCGGTTACCCTAAGACAGTGTTTACACAATATGGATATTAAATTAAAGATGTTGATGAGTACTTTAGTACAGGGTAGTTTTCATACTTATTGGTGACTAGGGTCTCGAGATATAGGCCAAAACGTGGATCAGGGTAACTAGGATGTGTTTTTACATTATGGATATCAGATATCCTGCCTATAAAGGGATTTTCATTTGCTCAAGTTCTTTTTAAATTACCGGGCGGAAAAATTCACCGGCAGCTCATCTGCCCTTTTGCGTTTTTCATAGTAGCAAAGGGTAGCGGCGACTTATCATGTTCATCCGTAACAATATATTCTTTACTTAGGTTTAAATTAAAGCGTATCATATCAAGCTTAAAAGTATACAGCAAAAAAATCACAGTTTTAATGTGACGTTGCCAAATCTATATCAAATGCAAGCTTCATTTTACAGGGCCCATGAGAAAACGAAAGTCAAATCAAATGAAATCAAAGTTCTTTTAAAGTGAGAAATAGTTTACCTGCCCGGTAAGGTAATTCAACTTTATTGGGTGGACTACATCTCAATCCGTTGCCGGGATATAGACCTTAATATTGACTAGGGCTGCCAGTGGACGGGTGTTCACGATATGAGTATCAAATGAAAGGGGCGTCATATCGGATAGGTTTGATAGAGTGACGCTAACAGTGCGTATACGTAACATAAAAATATGAATTACTCATATATAAGTAAAAATCTAATATATATAAGGGCTTTAAACATATTAATAATGTTTTAATAGTTACTAAGAGTTGTAATTTAAATTATATTTGTTACTTTAACAACGAATAATTTGCTACCATAAATAAAGTATACTTTCACTGTCTACAACGCTTTCGATTATAAGTACAACCCTGCACTCGAATGGTAAGTTTGTTATTTCTATTGAACTAAAAAAATATTAGATAGAAATACTGTTTTTGGCAAAACAACGCTTGCTAGGTCAGCTAGTTATTATATAAATAAAGTGATCGGCGTAAACCTCCAGAAAAAAGTGAGTAGTATCGATACTACGAAGAACTCGAGTATTTTGTACTCGATGATTTTTACCATGTAATGGGTAAAGTATCGATACTCTACCTTGGCACAATTTCCTGATATTTACGATGGCCTAAATGGAACTCAAGATATCTTGGACGTTGCGGACGAAGCTGCTAACGCCACCTTAAACTCAAAACGTATTTTTGAAAATAGTGGAATGGGAGACGATTTCTACACATGGTGATAAAGAAAAGTACGTGTTTACTGTCCAGAATCAGTAAGAATTTCTAAAAAGAAAACCTGCTGGCTCAACTTCATTATAAAAAGCTGCTTACTCCAATACATTTTAAAATGTAGAATATTGGGCCCCAATATTTATAGAAAAAAAGCACAAGGAAAAAAAATAACTTCGATACCCTGTATAATCATAATCGATTCATATTTCAGTCACTTTTTTTGCACCCGATAATTTTGAAATCGGCGCCGCGGTGGTCTGATGGTAGCGCGCTCCGCCTACCACACCGAACCACACAGAGGGTCCTGGATTCAACTCCCGGACAAAGTACCATCAAAATTTAGAAACAATTTTTCAATTAGAAAAAAATCCAATCGGGTCGCGCCTCGGAAGGATTAGCAAACATTCCGAGTGTATTCTGCCATGAAAAGCTGCTCTGTGAAAACTCATCTGCTTTGCAGGTGCTGTTCGGAGTCGGCATAAAGCATGTAGGTCCCGCCCCGCCAATTTTTATGGAAAATTAAAAAGAGAACGACGCGAATTGGAAGAGAATATCGGCCCTAATCTCTCGGAGATAATCGCGACAATGTTAATTAATTAATTAGTGACAAACTATGACGGATTTTTGAGATATCAAGTTTTTCGAGTGGAAACATTTGATGAGAAGAGCTACATATCTAAGGGCACACAATAGGTATATATTGTCTAATTTCGCATGAGCTTAAGCTTCTTTGCTTAGTTTCTTCTCAATTTAAAATAAATATACGATCACAGTTAAAAAAAAGCACAAGCTTCTTCACTTTTGGTAATCGTTCCGAAGCACATTTTAGAATCGAGTATACTCGATACATTTACTGAGTATGATTAATAGCATCGATACTTTTATCCGAGTATTTTAAATGAGTTCTGGTATCGATATTTTTCTTAAAGTTCTATCACTATGCATGATAAGTAGATTGCATATATTTTATGGAGACGGCAGATCGAACGACACCGCGCCATCTGACATGAAAAAGTAGCCAACTCTCAGCTTTTGTTGGAAGCAAAGCATTAGATGAAGAATTTGGCTATGAGTGCTGTCACACTTTGCAAGTGAAACTATTTCTCTCTTCGTTGGAACTTTCATAAAATTTTTCACAACTAAAAATTGCATTTCAACAAAAGTATAGGACACAAAATATGTTAGCATGTATTTTTCTAGTACAGTGATTCGAGAAATTTTTATGTGAATGGGCAAGCCGAAAAAATTTGTAACTGTTAAGCCTAAAATTCTTTAATATATACATACAAGCGTTGTGATGTTACTGTAATGAATAAGATTGCGTTAAACTCTTCTACATATATGAAAAACTTAATTTGGGTTTTTCCACAAAGGTCACCTATTCCCAATTAAATGAGCAAATCAAGAAATTCTTTTCAATAAAAGAGTGTACGAAAGTGTTGCTGAGAATATGACAAGATCAACAGTAGATAACGTTAACGTCAAAAAATTTATGAATGCAAAAGTATGGCGAAGTAAGGTAAATAGGTATCCAGGAATTTTTTAGCTCCTGACTTGTTGTATTTGTATGGATTTGAAGCCCTTTAGGGTTCCCATAGTTCATCTCTTTTGGCATCATATAACTCATTTCCCATAGCTCCAATTAGCATAAGCATACAAATTCTACTGTACTTCTTGTAGCTCTATTCAATTGCAAGATGTCAAAGCTTTCGATAATGCTTACGCGTTTTATAAATTAACGAAGTAATTCATGACTTAGAGGAAAATGGACATAGAAACTTCAAATGAAACTAAGAACATTTTTCGCAACATGATTGTGGTGAAGTTACTGGAATGCATAAGATTGCGTTGAAGCATCTATATGAAGAACTTCATTGTGGCCGACCATAACTTAAAAAATACGCCAATTCATGTTATACAGTACAAAGCCGAAAATTTTCGACACCAAAGCATTTATTTTAGTAGATAACCATATATTAAATAAAAATATAATAAATGTTTTTTTTAATTCTCATGTAAAGCCTTTTCTTTACCTTCTATCCATCTATGAACTGAGACCCAGTATAGATGTATGGTTCGACGAAGTTTTTCCAATACTTATTTGCATTACAGAACACTTCTTGATGAAGTACTGTGTGAGATATTGCCTTAATCGGCGCCTTACTATCAATATATATATGAACGCGACTGCAGCTTAAGCACGCTTCCTCCCAGAATTTCTGCTGCTTTCTTCCCGGCTATAATTTTTGCCTGAAAGATGCTGCCGTAATCTGGCAAACAGCAGACCCGACTCATTCCGTTAACTTGGAGCCATCTGTTACAAGTGAGTTGTATGTTCTGTCATTTCTGCACCCTGCACCAACCACGGCTCAATTGTGGCCCCAGAACTCTTTCGAAGCTCAGTTATGGGGATAATATATTCCGTTTGCCCGATATTAGTTGGCGCTGTACTGCTATGGCCATACGGCCTGTAAGCCTTGTTGCAGTTGCAAATGCAATATTTTTGGCCAATATTAATATTAGTTTACATTATAAAATCAAACAGAATCAAAAGTTAAGATTTTAAAAGTAAAAATATAATAGTATATTTAAAATACTCATATATTAACTTTTTAAATTGCATTGCGTTGCTGACCAATTGTAAATAGGGGGGTAATCGATTCCAAATTCGTATGGCGTTAATATAGAAATGTTGATCTGAAAAAGCAGTGTCATGTTCTATTTGAATAATACGGTTTCCTCTTTCTGACCTGAAGAAGTTTAGTTTTCGGTAAAGATAATCCGGTTGTCGTGTGTATATTATCCTATGAAGGTATATTAAAGTTTTGCAGTTTAAAAGGTTCTCGAAGGTAACACCAAAAATGAGTTTGGAATAATGAGATATTCTGTCAAATCGTCGTATGCCAAATATATCTTGCAATACTATTAAAAGCTACATTTAATTTACGCCTACTGGTTGCGTCACAACTTGAAAACAATTCACAACCATATAGTAACGTCGGTATTAAATATGATTTAGCCAGAAGCATTCTGACTTCCAGTGGTATGAACCATTGGCTACACCACAAACTTCTTAACATCCCGTATATTTTGCCGGTTGTGATGATAATGTGATCATTCCAGTGAAGGTGTTTATTAAATGTGACACCAAGATTTTTTACTTTATCCACGTATTCAATTTTAGACTCACCCAGAACTAAATCGGGAAAAGATGTTACAATTTGTGTTTTTTTGGTGACCAATATATATTTGGATTTGCTTGGATTGAGACATAAACCGTTAATTGCAGCCCAGGTTCTTACACTGTCCAAGTCAACATTAATTTTGCGTACACAATCATCAATATCTGATGCTTTACAGCTTATATAGAGTTGTACATCGTCAGCGTACATTTGAACATTGCAGTGTTGTAACTGACTCGGAAGATCATTTGCATAAGCAGTATACAATAATGGACCTAAAATAGATCCTTGAGGTACACCTCTTGTTAAGTCGACACTACTAGACATTTTATCACCATGGAAAACCGATTGTGATCTGCCTCTTAAATAAGAAGTCATCAGTTTCGCAGCTGTAGGCGAAAAATTAAGTAATTTGATTAATTTTAATATCAGAATTTCATAATTAACGGTATCAAAAGCCTTTGAGTGGTCCAAGAGAATAAGAAAAGCTATTTTATCATTATCAATTTGTGATCTTAAATATTCCGTAACATCAATCAAAGCAGTTACACAACTATGATGTGGTCGAAACCCAGATTGTCTGGGAGTAAGTAATTTGTTATCCTGAACATATTTATTGATTTGGTTATGCATTAAGCGTTCAAGTATCTTAGACAGAAAGGGAAGTATAGCAATAGGCCGAAACTCATTTTCTGTTTTGGGTATAGGTACGATTTTAGCATGCTTCCATTGAGTGGGATATATTGATTTTGTTATTATAGAATTAAACAGGTGGGTGATATATGGTAAAATAGTAGGAAATAAAATTTTTATAAATTTTGGATGGACTCCATCACAGCCAATAGCATTGGACTTGATGCTTAGAAAACTTTGAAATATTTCAGTTTCAGTGAAACATCTAAAATAAAATGAATTTTGATCATTTATACTGGCATGGTTCTTGTAATAAGCAATATCAGCCGTAGACGTTGGTAAATTCGTAAATTTGCTGTTCAAATCATTAACATCTAAATCATCTGAACTATCTACTGCTTTTCCAATAATTCCAACATTACGTATTTCACTCCATCTCGCCTTACTATCTAAGCAATTTTTAAATTTTGTTTTATAGTATAATGTTTTGGCAATTATAATGTTTGTATTGACTTTATTTCTTATTGTGCGGAAAGCAGAATGCAGTTCAGAGGTTTTAAACCTCTTCCATCTTGCGTAAGCTATATTACGTTGTTCAATAAAACTTTTAATTTCAGGTGTAAACCAAGGATTGTAATTTGGTGTTTTCCTTTTCGTTTTCATGGGAACAAATCTTCGAAGAGTTGTTCAATATTTTCTTGGACAAACTGAAGTTGATCATCTACAGACGGCATATAATATATGCAACCCCAATCAACCTGTGAAATTTTATCGTATAAGGCAGAAAGATCTATATTCTTAAAATCACGATAGCTATAATCTTCATTAACCCTTTTTAATTTAAAATATTATTTGTTCAAACAACAGAAGCTTTGACAGTGAATTAGTAAAGAATATATCGAGAAGCGAATTTGATTAGAGGTGTAGTGTGTAGGTAAAGTTTTGTTAACAATATCTAGGCAATATATTTCATTTCATCTGAGAAAGAAGAATCTACAAGAATGTTGCTATTAAAATCGCCTGATATTATAATATTAATATACCCCACTGTGATATTCGACAATTCCAAAAAAATGCTTCTGAATTAATATTTTTGTTTGGCCTATATACATTGCCAAGCAGTATTTTTTCATTTCCGTTATATAATTCCAAGAAAATAAATTGAATTTGATCGCCATCTTTTGATTTAGCTTTATGTTTGCATCTAACATTATTTTTAACATAGATGGCAACACCGGCTTTTTTGTCCTTTTTACCATTTTTTTGCTTTCTATCAGCCCTGAAGAGCTTGTATCCTCGCAATTTATAGCATTCATCATTAACTTTGTCATTGAACCATGTTTCAGAGACACATACTATCTCCACATTGGAACACTCGAATATATAACGAAACTCATCTATTTTAATCTTTAAACTTTGAGCATTAATATGAACAACGCTTAAGCCATTTTAAGTTTAGTAAATACGCGAACCATGTTATATATATTGAATTTGGAATATACCCTCGTATTATTTAAATTGTTCAACTTGTGATACAGAAGGGATTGCAACGCAAGTAAATGTGTTTTTTACATTAAAATTGATTTTATGTTTAGTATTCAAAAATTGGTTATATTACAAAGTAATTTAATAGAACTATTAGATGTGACAACAGTAATTTTGACAATGATTTTAGACATGGGGGTTGAGTAGATTAAATACAAATATAAGAAAATAATGACAGAATTTTAGAACTATAAAATAAATGCAAATTAACATTCGCATACATATTACCATTTTGCGGACGAATAAGTTATAAACATCACCGATGGTATTAAGACGGTAAGGTTCATCAGACTGGTTCAATTTGGCAAACACAACACCACGTGTTGAGAAAACTGAGGCTAGCTTTCTTTCCTTCCAAAGTTTAACAGCTTCATATATACCAAAATTTCGAGAGTTAAGTTCTCTTTACATTAAAAGGAGTATCCGATGCAATACCGATGTCGTTCAAACGTAACGGACCTTTACGTGTTCGTGTTAGACTTGAAATTGATTTTAAGCAGGGAGTTTCTTTCAAATGGTGTTCCGAGTCTAACGATTATTGCAGGGTCTGTATTATTCATCCCAGATTTGGTTTTTTAAGACGAATATTGACTTTACTGCTGGACGATTAATATTAATTGTGTCACATAGATTATTAAAAATTTGATTTACATCATCATTTTCATGCATAGGTACACCATTTATGCGTATATCACAGCAACTGCAGCATTTTCTTGTTTTCGAATAGATTTTTTAAATCAATGTTTCTTTTTGTATACCTGAGACATTAGCTGCGACTGTCTCTAATTCAAGCACTCTTTCTTTAACACCATTTAGCTCTTTCTTATAGCTTCTAACTTCTGTTCAACCCCTTTGGTGATTGCCTTATTATATGTTCAATTTCATTTAAGAGTCTATCTTCATGTTCGCGAAACATACGTTGTATGAGTGTTTGCAAATTTCTGTTAGATCTACGCTTAACTTATCAAAACGTTTATCCATTGTTGTTATTATTTTTAAAGGAGATTCAACGTTAGTTAATAGAGGTGATTTTGCTACACTTTCACTTATAGAATTTTGCAAGACGTCTCTTAATCGTTTGTTTGTAGGATTATTAGCAGTATTATCATTATTATGTTGTGATTGTAGCAATGTCATTGTGCTATATTTTTCTTTTGGAGTTACCTATCCAACTTAGGCTTACCTATATATTTCTTGGAAAATTATACTACATCGGTTTTCCGCGTTGGCGGTTTAACCCAAATCCAGATGCCCAGGCATGTGCCTGTTCCATCAGAGAGCTTATGGTTGTTAGGCATCTGCCGCTTATGATGACTGAAACATCATCTGCATATGCCGTAATTTTGACTGATCCTCCGTCGAACCGCCTAAGCAATTGGTTGATAACCAGCGTCCCCAGAATTGGCGATAAAAGCCCACCCTGTGTCGTTCCGCTGTTTGAAGGTTTTGCTGTCTCGCATAGATCCCATTTTGACGTGATCATTCTGCAGCTTAACATGGGCCGATCCCATTGTTGAGTGTGGATGAACTTCATCGAGTTGAGACTGCCCATGATTGCACGTTTAGAGACATAGTTGAAAGCTGCGGCAATGTCCAGAAAAACACCTAGGGCATATTCTTGTGTTCCAGGGCTTTCTCTATGTTTATGACCAACCTATGCAATGCAGCATCATTGACTTGCCTCTGGTGTAAGCTTGTTGTGCGAAGAGAATAATTTCTCATTTATTTTTGATTTTATAAACACATATATTAGGGTTTTGAGCAGAAAATATATCAACTAATAAGCATGTAGTCTTTCTGATGCAGATGACTGTTTTCCCGCTTTTGTTTATTTCATTAATTTTGCACATGTGAGACTATTGTCTCTTAAAGTACATCAACTTATGGAAATCTAACATCTAAGATGAATATTAATTATCGCCTTAAATTTAAGAAATAAATACATATTAAAATAAATAAATATATATATGTTTGGTTTGATTGGTCTTTTGACCACAAAATAATTTGCTAGTTTAAATGGAAACAACCAATATAGATGTAAATAGATGAAATAAGAGAATAGAAAAGAAGGGAATGACAGTATTACTGAAGTTGTAAGAACTAATTCAAATTTATGTTCGTATTTTATTGGAAAAATTCAAATAAAGCCAATTTAAAGCGCTTAGTATTGGGTTCATTTTTAATTTGATTAGGTAAGCCTTCCATAGTTTGATGGCCCTGACAAAGATGTTCTGGAAGATGTAAGATATTTATAGCAAGGCACAATAAGATTACAGGTCCTGTTTGATTTTGAAAAGCATAACTTTGCATAGAGGTATTCTGGCTGCCTGTTCTGAATTAATTGGTTTAAAAACACTACGTTTCGGTAATTTAAAAAGTTATTCAATTTTTCGAGCTCAAGGCCACGCATAAATAAAAAACCAAATATTTTATATCTTTCAATAAATATATTTGTTTAATGATTGATCGATATTTCGACCTCACTCTAAGATCATCCTCAGGAACTCTTGGCTGTGCCTGATCGACCTGATTTAGAAAGCTCACAAGACTGCAGTTAAGTATTTTGGCGAAAAATTCCGATATGTGATCAAATTTACGTTTGGAAAATATATATGTTGCTCAATTGTTCAAAGCAAGTTGTAGCCTATTCTGTGATTCGCAATCCAGATTACCGAAAACAGCTGCTCCAAACGATATCAATGGATCTATGAGAGTTCGCACCAGTTTCAATTTCACAATAATTGGAATGAAATCGGCTATGTACCACAACTTCCTCAATACGAAATATATTTTGCGTAAAGTATAGCTAATATGGTCCTTACACCCCAGGTATGAGTTTAGTTTAAACCCACGGCTAGTAACCGTAGACTCATAACTAATGGTTAGTGCTTTGCAATGACAAAGATGTGCAATGAGCGCACTAGCTGCCATGATTTTTTATGCCGACTCCGAAAATCATCTGCAAGCAGATGAGTTTTTACTGGAAGGCTTTTTATGGCTAAAATATATTCGGAGTGTTTTGCCAAATCACTACCAAGGGGCAACCGCGCTTAGAAACATTTTTTCTAATTGAAAAAATTGTTTTTTTCGAAATTTTCGATGTTGCTTTGACCGGGAGTTGTGAACCCACGATTCTTCTGTAGTGGCGGCCGCCGTAAATTAAATTAGGTAATAAAACGGAATACATTTATTCTACAAGAATTGTGTGCAATTTTTTAGTGTTTCGTATGTTTGTACTCATATCAAATTAGGTGATACGATGTCATAGTAACAGAACTTTATCCACATGGATGATTGAGAACTAATTTAAAAAAGAATATATCTATAGTTTAGTTTATTGACTTTTATTTTAAGGATTCGACTGTGTACGTGTATACGTAGGCACCAAATGTGTTGGGCATCGCACCATTTTCTCCCACTGCTAGGAATTAGATGATTGCCTGAACAATTTGCAAGTCTTTAAAGTAAGTTTGTATTAGAAATGGCAGTTTGGCAGTTGCTAAACAAATTGAAGTGCTGTTCGAGCCGTCCCTCCTCATAGCTTCATATCGGAATTTTAGCAAAACTATTGATTTTTTCTTCGTATAAATAATAGTTTCTTTGATCTGACTGCTTCGATGATATAAGAGGGGAATTAAGTTTCCATATATTCAAAAATAATATTGCAGGTGACTTTGTTAATGTGTACTTAATTCAGGTAAACAAAGCAGACAACTGCACACTC
Source organism: Eurosta solidaginis (assembly GCA_029619165.1). Lineage (NCBI taxonomy): Eukaryota > Metazoa > Arthropoda > Insecta > Diptera > Tephritidae > Eurosta > Eurosta solidaginis. The sequence goes on from JARSSU010022037.1 coordinate 31,667, forward strand.
AAAGTTGCCATTGATCGTTTTGCTGGATCTACATAGAACCCTTTTCCCTGTGTTTTCCCTTTTCAGTTGAGTTAAATGTATAGTTTAGATGCGATCGTGATACATAAAGTTAAATGAAGCAAAAAGTAGCGCATTAACATAAAGAGCTCTGCTATCAAAGTTGAAGCTCTTTTCAATGCCTTATATGTAAATCTGGCTCTATTGTACCATTTACTTTACACCGAAGGAAAAAGAACTGGTAAATCAACCGAAGTACGGGTCAATTCAACCGAAATGTCTATCAATTTTTATCCATCGCAACAAGATGTTGAATCAACTGCGCACAAATCGTTGATTCGTAATTGACCGTTTTAGTAGTCAAATAAACAAAAAAAGTTGTTTCATTATACTTTACCCATAGTTTTGTTAAATTAACAATTATTACTGTCGCTCTAAGAATACCAATCAAAACTGTTAATATGAAAGGGATTTCTGTTCATTCGAAATAACCAGCGTAAACTGTTAAATTAACAGTGTTTATTGTCGAAATGACACTGACAGTGAAATCTATTGAAATAACAGATATTTCTGTTTTTTCTAGATTAATAGCGTAAACTTTTACATCAACAGAGTTTTCTGTTCATACCTATGACATTAATACCTGTGGAAAAAATAAAAGCCGGATAAATATATTTTTAAACTTACGTAGTTTTTTTTATTTGTATAAATTACACATAAGTACATTTCATTTCTAATGATTTTATTGCTATATTTAGTAATATTAATTAAAATAATAATAACTTAAATCTGAATTCAAATAAACAAAACTTGTTCCGAATCACCATCGAAAGCTTTGTACGAAAGTATGTTGCCATATATATACGTAAATATGTGAATACATAAATACGCATGCTTGCTACATATATATATGTATATATGCTACATACATATTCACACACGCGTTAGTACATGCTCTAGCGAAAATAAGAGCATGTACCGTTTGTTAAACCACATTGGCGTCGGTTTCAAGAACTTTATTTCAACTTTACAATTAAACATTATACACTTTATTACTTTGTTTTATTAAACGCACTTTCACCAAATTTTATTTTTTATAATTTATTTAATTTATAGTTTTGAACTTCGCCGCGCGTCACTTTACTGCTTATTCTCAATTTCTTCTCTCGCATGTAGAGTTGCCACACGTGATTTTTTCGAACAAAACTTGTAGTATAAATGTTTGACATAACATTTTAAATAGAGAACTTGTAAGCTATAGAAAAGTAAAGAATGAAATCGCTGGAAGGTAATTCACCATTGGAGTAACTATACATGTAATTCGGCAAGTTTAATTCTCGTAACACTTTATTTTGAAACGATTCCAAAACAACTCAAACTTTTATGCTGTCGGAAACATCAACATTAAAAAAGGATGTTTTTTATTATCTTATTAGATTCGTTCGCGTGAGTGAAAATTCGTAAAAACTTGAACAAAATGTTACTAATTTTGGAAAAATCCTGTTCGTTCAAACAAAACTTTTGCAACAAGAGGGCGCAATTTTGCATTTCGCTTGGAGGAGAAGTTGCAAAATTGTACCCGATAAATAGGTGTCCCGGTATCGCATAATTTTTTGCAGTGTTATGCACATTAAATTCAAAAAAGGGGTTTTTGTTTGTATTGATAACTGAAAAACTAAATCATTCTGCAGAGAATTGCTACAAAAAGATAGAAGCGGAAAAGAAAAATGCGGTAAAGGTAAAGGAAACTACTATAAATTGTTACGGATGTGGCGCAGCAGGCTATTATCGTTCGAACTGTCCAACCTGTAACAAAAGAAACCCCTTGAACAGCCCAACAAAACTCGATTTTAACTCGATGCAAACCACTCTTGTCGGTAGAGATGTACCCACCATAGATATAAATGTAAATGGGTTAAACGGTGAAGCATATTTAGACACGTCTGCTCGCACGAGCGTCGCTAGTTGGAAACTCTTCAAACAGCTCAAGCAAAAAGGCGTTGAGTTCCAAGAAGTATTTGCAGAGATTGTATTAGCTAATGGAATCCCCGCAGGGAAAAAGTGTATTCAGCTATCGTCGATAGTATCTATTATTAGAACACGTTATAAGCGCATTCGTTTCATATGCCTTTCAACTGCTAGGAATAACCGTACGTTGCTAGGTATTGATTTTTTGGAACAAGCTCAAGTTGTTATGGATCTAGCTCAGCGCACGTGGCATTTCGCAGATTGTCCTGACACGATCTTTGAGTTTAAAATGCAACCAACAAAAAACAAAAATCATCTAACAATTACCGCCACAAATGTACGACAGCATGACGAACAAAATAATGATGTTTCTACGTTTATGTCCTGGTTTGAAAAATCCAATAGTGAAAGCTCGACAAGCGAGGGTGGAAATGAGTATGCACCTCGGGTTATCAACGAAATTTTTAAAGATAGTTTACCAATCGGTTTTGAAACGCCGGAAAACGACATTATGTTTCCGCCGATGAAAAAGAGCAAAAGAGCTGAAGGGAGAGTAGGCTGCTCGATGAATTGAACTCTCTTGATATAAAATTGCGCAATGAAGAAGCTAAACATCTCAAGGAAGATCAAAAACTGATTAAAAGAACTGTTGTGTGAACAAAAAAGCGTTTTTGAAAATTCGGCCAAGCCAATAGGCCATGTCGAACATTGCATTAAAACTGAAGGGCATGCACCAATTTCGTGTCCGCCCTATCGTATTTCGCCAGCTATGAAAGCTAGGCTTAGAATTGAATTAGACGACATGTTAAAAAATGGCATAATTGAAGAAAGTGAATCACCATGGTCATTCCCTGTTGTTTTAATTCCAAAAAAGATGGAAATCTCAGATGTTGTGTTGATTATCGCCGTCTAAATGCAATTACCGTAACTGACACATACCCATTGCCGAGAATGGACGATTTGCTCCATGCAGCAAAAGCAACGCCATTTATGTCCCACAATTGATTTAAAAGCCGGATATTGGCAAATAAAAATGTCTGAAAAGGACAAGATGAAAACAGCCTTCACGACACATTTCGGCAGTTTTGTATTTAACCGCATGCCGTTTGGGTTAAAAAACGCTCCAGCCACATTTCAGAGGCTAATAGACAAATTTCGATCTAGGTCACAAATTTTAATCCTGGCTAACCTTGATGACATAATTATATGTTCGAAAGATTTTGAAACACATATGTATCTCAGATTTGCGCTTAACATTCAAACGTCTTAACGATTTTGGTTTTCAACTAAATAGAGATAAATGTCTATTTTGCTGCTCAGAGGTAAAATACCTGGGCCATATTCTGACAGTAGATGGCCTAAAGATTGATAAAGAAAAGACGGATGTGATCATAAAACGAGCCAGACCGAAAAATGTAAAACAATTGGTATCATTTTTACAAACGTGCTCTTGGTACAGACGCTTTATCCTAAACTTTGCCAATGTATATAAGCCATTATCTAAATTGACGAAGAAGAATACTTGTTGGGAGTGGGAGGGAAGACAAGTAAAATGCTTTCGATGAACTTAAACGACTTTTATCGTCTCCTCCAGTATTACAACAAGTCGATGAGACAAAACCATTCATACTCAAAACAGACGCCAGCAACTATGCTCTCGTGGCAGTGCTAATCCAGGGGGAGAAGGAGGAGGAGCATCCAATAGAGTACGCTAGCCGCCTACTACTTCCAGCGGAAAAAAATTACTCCACTACAGACCGCGAGGCATTGGCCATAGTATGGGCAAACTCAAAAGTTTCGAGGGTACATTGAGGGGACTGAAGTTAAGATACTTACCGACCATCAACCGTTAAAATGGCTATTCAGCCAGAAAACTCCTACGGGACGTCTTGCAGATGGGCTCCAAACGTTTAATTTAAAATTCGATTATACCGCAGGCAAAACAAAACGTAGTTGCTGATATGGTATCCCGTCCGCCATGTATCCTTGCTAACCACGTCGAAATAAACTGCGAATGTTATGCAATTGAAATTGATTTCCCTAGAAAAGCGGCGGCGGAGTTCCGAAGCGCGCAGATGAAAGATGAAGAAATTAAAGAAATTATCGACTCTTTTGAAAAAGAAGACGAAAATGTCACTAGGCACACCAACCGCGGATATATAATGATGAACGGCATTTTATAAAGTTTTTGCTCGGAGGAAGATTCGGAGAGCGGTCAGCTGGTGGTATCAAAGTCAATGAGGGCCCCATTCTGATCAAATTTCACAATGACTCCACCGCAGGTCATTACGGTATCGTTCGCACAATTAATCGTATCACTCCGCATTATTATTGGAAAGGTATGCGAGTAGATATTGTTAATTATGTAAAATTGTGCGTAGAATGACAAAAATTTAAATCAACAAACTTAAAGCCTGCTGGTTTGCTTCAAACCGTGTGTAGCAATAAACGATTTGAAATTCTTTTTATAGATTTGTTTGGTCCTTTGCCACGCAGCACTAATGGCAATAGATGGATACTTGTAGTTGAAGATATTTGTAGCAGATGGATAGAATTGTTCGCATTGAGAGAAGCTACGGCCGAGAAGTGCACAACGGTTATCTGTGAAGTCATATTGAGGTATGGCGTTCCCAGACGAATAAATGCAAACAACGGTGGCCAATTTGTATCAGCAGTAGTGCAAAAGTTGGCATTTTTCCTAGGAATTGATCAATCGTTTACCACCCAGAAGCAAACACAGTAATGACGAAAAATAGAGACTTAAAAACCCAATTGTCAATCTATGTGAAGCAGAATCATTTAATTTGGGATACATGTTTGCCTTCGATAAGATTTGCTATGAATACGGCAAAGTTCGAAAGTACGAACTGCACACCAGCATACCTCACCTTTGGCAGAGAACAACGAATCCTGCTTGAAGTGCACCATGGCCTAAAATCTATTGACGAAGCAGATAATTTTGTGCCTCAAATAATGCCTCATTTGCTTAAACTTTCCAATACCTTAAAAATGGCAGTCGAAATGCAAGGAAAGCAGCAGGACAAAAACAAACGCTTCGTTGATAAGAAACAAGGTTACAGCCAACTTTTAATATTGGTGACAAAGTATTGGTCACTACGCATGTATTAAGTAAAGCGAATGAAGGTATTACGTCTAAATTTGCCACACGCCGAGATGGCTCATATCGCATTATAGCCAAGAAAGGTTCATCGTATTATGTTATTGGTTCACTTGATGATAACAACGCAATAGCAACACACCACGTAGCAGATTGAACACCATATGAGGGACAAGATGTAAAATCAAATTACCCTCACCGGAAACGAGGACGACCAAGAAACGATCCCTCCGCCAACCAAACAATTCATCCTCCGTAAACAACGAAAATAAAGCACACAACAGCAACAACAACTCTATATACGGTAGAATATTGCGCCCAAGGAAATTAACTTGAATGCTGACTGCATCATCAGGACGATTTCTGCATCAGAGGGGGAGGCTGTAACGGCGCATACTATTACTTGAATACAATTATGATTAATTAAGCAAATGTTTATATGTTGTTATGTTCTTTTGATATTTGTGCATTGTAATCATTTAACGCTCGTGAAGTTCATTTTCTATAACCAGTACTGTATGTAATATTAAGTTGCTATAATCCTAATAACATTCGCCACTACCGTTCAGGAATGCAAACCTAACGGTAAGCTATTTTCATATTTTGACTATGCACTCAATTCCTTAGCTAAATTCGAGCTTTGCATTGTAAGCATTTTTGGACATCAGTCAGTCGATCAACCACTGGCAAATAAATAAGATTAAAACTTGACTTGCGCGTAATTTATTATTTTTCACGGCACTTCTAATTTTATGACGACAGAAGACATTCGTGGCTCTTTTCGCAAACAATTATAAGTAATTTTTGAAGTTCCATATTGCTTTTGAGGATCGACCACTTAGTAACATCTCGACGACATTGGTCATCCGTGGCTCTGTCGTCAGATGCTATTAAGCTTCACTTAGGGAAACCAACCCCATTCCCTACAAGACATTATATAATTTTTTCCGCTTCCACCTATCGTTGGGGCGTATTAAAAAAATAAAATAAACAATGAGAAAACTTTGAAGACATTTTCAACTACACGTTGGGAAGCACATTCGAATGCGACGAATGCAGTTTACGATTCATTTGATATCATACTAGGGGCTCTAGGAATCATTGCTGATGATGAATCACAAAATACTGATACTCTTTATGAGGCGACGTGTATCGCGAATAAAATGCAAAAATTCGAATTTGGTTTCATGTTGATTTTATGCAACTCCTTTTTGACTGCTATCCGTTCAGTGAGTAAGTCATTGCAATTGAAAAGCGGATTTGCAATCGTGTGATTTTTGTAAGGATTGTTAGAAGAGAGTTTAGTTTCATTCCGTGAAAAGTTCAATAATTTCGAGGAAAACACAAAACAATTATTATACAGGATCGTAAACCGTACTCGTCGCAGAAAAAACCAACCTAATGACGGAAATGCTCCAGAAGTCCAGAAGTAAATTTTTGCCTCGCGATGATTTTAGGACAAAAGGTTTCCTCGAAATCATCGACAATGAAATCAAGCGACGTGCGAAAGTGTATATGGAAGTTTCAGAAAGATTTGCATTTCTCATCAACTATTCTCTAAGTGATGGAGACCTCCACGAAGCTATAAATAACTTAGTTCGTTTTTATTCTAGAGAGTTGGAAGAATTTTTGATTGAAATGAAACAATTCCAACGTTACGTGAACTCCAGATACACTGATGCACAAAAAAATCATAGTCATTTGTATAAGATTCTAATGGAACATCATTAGCCGATGTATTCCCTAGCACAGAAATAGCTCTTCGGATTTTTTTTACATTAATGATCCCAAATTGTTCTGCCGAACGATCCTTCTCTCAATTAAAAAGAATCAAAGCTGCTGAAAGAGCTACAACGCGACAAGAGCGACTGGAGATGTTATACTTTGCATTGACTCAGATTTATTGAACAAAATCGATATTGATGATATAATTGATGAATTTGCCGAAAACAAATGTAGAAAACGATATGTTTAAAATGTAGATATTAATTTTATTGATATTATTACGTTGTGACAATAAAGTTTTTATGAGAGATACAAGTTTGTATTTTTTAATCCAAAAAAGAAGGGAACCGACGTGATAAGCATGGTTGCCTTGGGCCCTGTTGAGGGTTAACGCGGCCCTGATTAAGGCGATGCTATGATTACGGTATTTATTTTTTTATGATTACGGTATTACGGCGATGATATGATTACGGTATCGATACTTTTTGTTCGATATCGCTTCTTTAAATACTTATGCTTCTGCTCGATGCCGAAGAACTTTGCCAAATCAATAACATACCTTATATAACGATACTTACATATCGATACTTCTCTTAGTTCCACACTTACCTAATTCTTGAAGACATAAAGCAGTGTCCGATGGAGGCTCCGTTGAAGAGCATTGCAATGGCATATCCATCATTTGGGAGTGTGGAGAATGTCCTTGTGAATGAGCACTACCCACACTTTCATTTGTACTATAGTAGCTGCCATAATATCCATTAGCTACAAGGGAAGCAGCACTGCCATTCGGCGTATTTACTGGAGGCGGGTACGCCCCGTTCCCCAAAGGGTGGACGGAGTCTGAATGCACGACACCAGCTGATATAAACTCGGGAGGACCAGGATGTAAACCGGTGGTGTGATGTCCATAGTATCCAAGACTTTGATGATGATGATTTGTGGGTGTTGAAGCATAGTTTGTATAGCTGTTATTGTGGTGATGACCTGAGAGAGCGCTATTTGTATGAGAATGTGTGTGGGGCGGATGATGACTTGTCGCCGAATGATGATGAGCAGCAACTACCATGTAATCATTAACCATGTCGGCGGGATGAGTTGCGTGAGGATGATGCGTCGGCATACCACCACCCATTGCTCCACTCATGCCTGGCATATGCCCCGTTGATGCTGTCATGGAGTAATGGCCATTATAGTGATGATAATCATCGGCGACTGGTGGAAATTTCGGTTCTAAGCCATTACTCATACCCATGTGGGTTTGTACGTGATGCGGTGCATGTGGATAACCCATCAGAAATGAGCTCATAGTGAACTTAAGTTTCAGATTAAAAATATTTTTTCCCCGATACTTCTATTAATCAGACTTCGTGTTTACTTTAATTGGCAAAAGATGATAACCTTGAAGTTAAATTAAGTAAATTTTTGTGTTGCTATATTGCACGATTTCGTTTTTATTCAATCCATCACACAGTTGGTGGCACTCGGTTATCTGTACAACACCATTCTTATTTAATAAAAGCTATTCATTTGGGCACTACTCGCATTAAGCATGACTTGGTAATTTATTCACTTCTTGAAATAATCTGCACTTTGAAAAATAAAATGTAACACATTCTGTAATATTTGAGGTATTTTTTCATTCTTTATTTACATTGCACTATTTAAATTATTTTAGATGGTTATATACATACATACATATGAATGTATAAAACTTTTTTATTTATTGTTGAATACAACAAAACAAAAATTCGATTTTTTTCAATTTAATATAACAATGCGAATTGAAAATAAACCAGACACTTTGCGAGTCGCGACAACAGAAAAAAACCCCGCATTGATTACGCGCACGACCCGATTCGTACTTTCCGTTTGGTATGTTCGTGATGAGCGATTCTTTTCTTGTGTTTGGCTCACTGAAATGCGACAGCCAGCGAACCTGCTCCCCTGTCAGTCATTCAGTCAACCGTTTGTATTCATTCGTAACCAACCAGCAATTTATGCCTATAACAGATTCGTGCAATTCGCTTAAAAAGTTGCCATAGAACTCGAATTTCTAGTTTCCATTATAGTTTTTGTATTCCAAAGTATGAATACGAGGCAAGCCGAATGATTCTGCCACACATGTACTCGAATGTCGGTGGCGGAAAAACCATAGCTCTACCATTGTTTTTTACACTGTTGTTGCTATGTGTGTATGAACGCCATTTTTACCACCATCAAAACATGGTACTGTAAGCAGGAGCGTCTCTCCGTGGTTGAAAAGAGCTGTGGATAGCTGTGAAAGAGAGAGAAGAACACAAAACACACCCCTATGTGTTTGGGTTGGTGTGTGGTGTGTAAATAATCTATTACCATTTTACATCTATAAAACTTTACAGTGGAACAAAACAACTCGATTGAATGAAAGCAACACAAGCTAAGGGCACATTAAGCTGCACTACACTACGCGGCAAAACATTCTTTGCATGTATTTTTGTGAAGCAATTCACATCTAGCGGTAGCAGCACTACCCAGCGCGGCAATGATTGACAATGTTAATGAATTAGGCAAAAAAAAAGTGTAGCGCTGCTGACGCTCCGTGTCGCGTCGTTTAGTGTGCGCGCATTTTTAACCTTCAAAGTTTTAGGTTATGACATATGCCTGCAGCTGGCAGCTTTTTCAAGTGTTGAAGCCGTGTTTTCCCTAGCAGCTCTAGTTTCCGAAATATTTAAAAATCAAATTTTTAATATAATTATTTTTTTTTATAAATAAACTGCAGTGAGTTAATTTTTCTTTTATGAGTTCATTCAGAATGCTCCAGCAGTAATCAGCTAACATATGCGCATCCAGTGCCCTTGAAATCGATTTTCCATAGTGCGGAGATCCTGGTGAAAATGCTCGCCCTGCTCTTCACTGAGATCGCCTAAATTTTTAGGAAGACGGTCCAGGTGGCTATAGAGGAAGCGCATCTTTATACTCATGTTTACACCCAGATGTTGGAAGTGTAGCACCAGTTGGTCTATATACTCAGAGAAGTTAGGTAGCTTACTGTTACCTAAAAGTATTTTTAAATGAACTCGCCCCATGCAGATTTTTATGTTAATTTCATGCGGATAGTGAACTCTGGATGACAAATTATTATCTAATCTGTGGGCTATAGAGAATCCCACCTTTCACCGTTTCAGAAATCAGTTTTGGGAAGTATTTAGCAATGTATTTAAAACACTCACCAATTTTGTCTTAGGCCTTTACATGTTGTTTAATAAGACTCAATTTGATATGCAGAGGAGGTAATATTATACAGTAGCAGTCACTAGGTTGGGATGACTCCATTAACAGTGATTCTGCGGTTTATTCCTGTTATGTTTACCACATAGAAATAATAGTCACTGTGATGGTCCGACGAATAACGCCATATCACAGGAGTTTGGTACTTGAAATTAGGTCTTTTTTATCTGCCCATACGAAACTTGAATCCAGGGTTTGATATTAGTATCATATGGAGAACCGAATAAGTCCATATAGCTCGTTTCACTGGGTCTGACGGATTCAAACGAAATTCCCTGAACATATACGCGCCATAAATAAACAAAAACGGTTTGGATTGTTTACACACATTGTACTTCATGAACTCTTAATAAATGACGCCTTGGATCACAGCAGTTACTACACCTATTATGGCAATATGTCAACTGAGAAGTATTTTTTTGCATGATACCCGTACTTCAAAATCTCGAGCCGCTTGAAGAATTCCAGGGCAGATTGAATTTTGTGCACCAATGTAATAGTTTTTTCAGGATATGAAACAATAAATACTAATTTTCGCCCACCACTGTGTGCACAAATCACCTCCCGTGCCAACTCATCACTGTCAAACCGTACTTTTGAGCGAAATACGGACTCGGATGAAAAACGAAAATGGGTATAAAACTCTGATTTGTAATCTGAATTCGGCTCTGACACATTGAAGTATTGCGAATTAATAATACAACTGCCGTTCTCAGATGGTCGGCTGGTAAACTCTGGTGCGGGGACTGTAGACCCAGTAGAATTACTCAAAAATAAATACTGATAAAATAATGGAAAATAACGAGAAAAATTACAGTGCCTTCGTAAAGGTGCTTTATCAAAAGTGTTAACAGAAATACAGGACTGGTCGAAGCCTAGCATAACCGACCAACTTAGCCTTTTCCAGGCATTAATTTATAATAGGCACGCGGCAAACCTCCAGAAAGTCGCTTAGAAACACGAACGAGTGACCAGATAATTCCTAGTCGCTAATAATAGCCTATCTTTATGTTTTCGAGGATGCTGAATCTGAAATTTATTTTATCCTAAAATTGGGGGAACATTGTAAAAATCGACAATTACGTCAAAATGAGTAAAATATTGTTCATGATTTTTCGTGTTCAACTCGCTGTCACTCAGCCAATCATGAATATTTTTCTTTGAAAATTGTATGGCATATTGTGAATATATTCTTAAACTAGTAAAGGTTTTTCGAAATTTCTAAAGTATTTTCCGATTAGTAGGGTAATTTGGAAAAAACTTTCTGCTAATCCGACTCGGCGCATACTTTTACAAAAGTTGTGTGACAAAGTTTTTAATTTTCAACATCTAAATAGGCAGTGTGAAGAGTAATATATATAGAAGTTTTCCAGAAAATTTCAAACCTTTATCTTTATTAAAAAAAAATAGACAGCGAATTCAATAAACCGAGCGCGCGGCGTGTTATCACGCCAAATGCTTAGTCAATAGATTTTAGATTTTCTATTGCTTCTTCGAGTAAAAACATGAGTACAATTTAACTTCAAAATTTTGTAAAAGTAATATTTCGTTTGTTGAATAATAGATTTAAATTTAGAATAAATGTAAATAAATCAAGTTAATTATTTAGTTGTCATTTTCCTCATTTATTGGAAAATGCTTTAGAAATTTCGAACAACCAAATATGCTATACAATTTTCAAGAAAAATATTCGTAATTGGCTGAGTGACAGCGAGTTGAACACGAAAATCATGAAAAATAATTTTACTCATTTTTGACGTAATTGTCGATTTTGACAATGTTCCCCCAATTTTTTGCTAAAATAAATTTCAGATTCGGATTAATCATCCTCGAAAACATAAAGGCAGGCTATATAAGCTGGAGACATTGGTGCTTTATCGGTAACCGTATCGGAACCTTATAACAGCTGATTCGACCAACCTTATGAGAATCAATGCAATCGATTATTGGTGCCGCTAAGGTCGTAACCGTTATCGCAGCCAACCATTGTGTTTTGGTTACCGTCGTAACGATAAACAGCTGATTACGTTAGGTATACGGATACAGCGATACGACATACGGCACAATGACTCCGGCTTTATTAGCGACTAGGAATGATGCTGATCACTCCTATGTCATTTTTGGCGTAATTGCCGCTGGCCTATAAGAAATACATTATTTTTGTTATATTTTAACTTTGGCAACCCAGCGGCCACGCTGCTGGTCAAGCAGCGTATCGTCATTATCAGCTGAATTAGGAAGCATTATACTTGCGTTGAACTGCCAATAAGTACACCTCCACCACGCGAACGCCAGTTTTTACCGCATCCCTATCTTTAAGGAAACGACACACAATCTGGAGTCAGACAAGTTTCAACAATGACAAAAATATCGTACTCTAACTGAGAGCTCACCGACTTTACATCATGCGATTTGTTTCTGATGACAGAAGCATTTGAAAGTAGATATTTAGCTGTTTGTTGACAAGGTTAGATTGCGAATGGCAACTAGGGGCAATTCGGCTGCCTTACCTGTTGGGAAAAAAACGAATTAACAGTTCACCCCATTTTTCGGTCAGGACTTCTTTCAAATTTGTCGCCTTTGTTCAGGTATTTCTTATTCCTCCTGCATATTTCAAAGCCCCATTCTTGATTTTGTAGTGAAGATACTGTAGAACAAGAACCTTGCTCTTTGATTGTTCCAGCGGCATAAAAATAGGGTGACAGGGTTGGCAAAATGGCACGGGCCCCGACCCATTAGGGCCCCTTTGAAAGGCCGCGAGCTGAAACATATTTTTTATACTCAGCTGTGCAGAGCTCATAGAGTATATTAATTTTGTTCGCATAACGGTACCCCGTAACGGAATAAACTAATCGAGATAGATATAGGCTTCTATATATTAAAATGATCTGGGTGAAAAAAGAAACTTCATTTAGCCATGTCCGTCCGTCCGTCTGTCCGTAAACTCGATAACTCGAGTAAATTTTGAGGTATCTTAATAAAATTTGGTTTGTAAGTTCCTCGGCACTCATCTCAGATCGCTATTTAAAATGAACGAAATCGGACTATAACCACGCCCATTTTTTCGATATCGAAAATTTCGAAAAACCGAAAAAGTGCGAAATTGCATTATCAAAGGCGGATAAAGCGATAAACTTGGTAGGTGGGTTGACGTTATGACGCAGAATGGAAAATTAATAAAATTTTAGACAATGGCCGTGGCACCGCCCACTTTTAAAAGAAGGTGATTTAAAAGTTTTGCAAGCTGTAATATGGCAGTAGTTGCAGATATCATGATGAAATTTGGCAGGAACGTTACTCCTATTACTATATATGTGTTTTAAATAAAAATTAGCAAAACAAGATGACGAACACGCCCACTTTAAAAAAAAATTTTAAGTCAAATTTTACCAAAAAATTTAATATCTTTACAGTATATAAATAAATTATGTCAACATTCATCTCCAGTAATGATACGGTGCAACAAAATACAAAAAAGAAAATTTCAAAGTGGGCGTGCGATCCGCCTTTTCATTTAATTTGTCTAGAATACTTTTAATGCCATAGGCATAGTTCTATGATTCTATGACTGGGAAAATGGGCGAAATCGGTTTGAAGCCACGCCCAGTTTTTATACACAGTCGACCGTCTGTCCTTCGCTCGGCCGTTAAGACGATAACTTGAGCAAAAATCGATATATCTTTATTACTTAGTTCACGTACTTATCTGAACTTACTTTATCTTGGTATAAATGGCCCAAATCCGACTACAACCACGCCGACGATATCGAAAATTACGAAAAATGAAAAAAATGCCATAATTCTATAGCAAATATGAAAAAAGGATGAAACATTGTTATTGGATTGGTTTATTGACGAAAAATTTAACTTTAGAAAAAACATTGTAAAATGGGTGTGAACCTTCCATATTAAGTAGAAGAAAATGAAAAAGTTCTGGAGGGCGAAATCAAAAGCCCTTTGAATCATGGCAGAATACTGTTCGTGGTATTACATATATAAATAGATTAGCTGTACCCGACGGATGATGTTCTGGGTCACCCTGGTCCACATTTGGTCGATATCTCGAAACGCCTTCACATATACAACTAACCACTCCCTTTTAAAACCCTCTAACCATATAGAACTATGGCCCACTCCCTTTTAAAATACTCTTTAATACCTTCCATTTGGAGACCCATCTCATACAAACACATTCCAGGGTTACCTAGGTTCATTTACTACATGGCGTGTTTTCCCTTATTTTGTCTCCAAAATTCTCAGCTGAGTATGTAATGTTGAGTTACACCCGAACTTAGCCTTCGTTACTTGTTTTTTTTTATTTCATTTAAATGCATGCAGGTTTCCTCACGATTTTGTGTTCCATCAACTGAAAAGCTAGCGAATAGATGATTAATTAATTGAGATATTATGTTCTATGGATGAATGTGAAGCCTTCAATACTCATTGGGTATTCTATCTAGCCTCAGGGAGGAGGCCTATGCCATTAGTGGAGGCATATACAACGTGTAATTGAATTTGCCACGAGCCCCATATGATATTGTTACGCCACTGATTGTTCCTTAATGCAATCCTATGAGATATTCAAAAAACCGCTTGATTTTCGACATTTAATCATATAACATATATTTTTGTAAAAAAATGGTTCAAACTAGAGCTTACGATTTCTTCTCGAACACAAGCGAGATTTTCGAGACCCGAGAAATCGAGAACTCGACTTTTCACAGATTCTCGTGTCTCGAAATATTCGTAAATCTCGCGAGCTTCTCGACATTCTTACTTAATCGGTGTTATGGACATTATTTATACACTTGGTTTTTTTACTTGTGACTTTTTGTTAGATTATATTGCTTCAATGACATTTAACTCAAAACATATTTATTATACATATATTTTGTTCGCAATATTTTATTTTTCAACGAGACATCAAGAACACGGCTTCTCGCGAGATTCTCGAATCTCCAATTACTCGTAATACTCGCGATCTTCTCCATTTTCAATTCAGTCGCTGCATTGGCAATATTCTATACATTTCGTGGTTTTTTACTTGTGGTTTTGCGGACATTTTGGCTTGTGCACCAGAAGAAATCGTAAGCACTATATAAAACAGCCAATGAATCGGTTAAGTTGAGTAATTCCAGATTCGAGAATCTCGCGAGAACGCGAGACTCGCGAGAAATCTCTTCTCGAACATGTTTCGAGAAATCGTAAGCTCTAGTTCAAATTCCTTCTCCCGGGGCTTGCATAGTTAATTCTATATTGTTTATTACAAAGACTTGTAGTCTTAATTATAAAAATAAAAGCATAGCTGATAATCCTTTTTCACGATATTGACATAAACTCATTTTTCAAAACGAAATTGTCCCAGAAGTACTTTCACACACCAACACCGAAATTCGTAATAAAAAGTCGAGATAATTTTAGTTTTCCGTGTTTTTTTATTTTAAATACTCGCCCTGCGGCGCTTTCTTTAAGTTATGGAAAGTAAGCGAAAAATACATAAAATCGTTTCATAATATTTATTAAAAAAGAGAATTAATTGCATTTGACTTTAGTTCCATTGACACTATTGCACGTTACCGTAAAAATATAGTTTGGGCTTTTCCCGGAAATCGAACAGAAATTTTCTCAGCTGCCATTACTTATGGACCTTTATGTCACCTTCCCATCGCATATACAGGATTCAAGTGTTGGGGTAAAAACTTAAATCGCCCAAGGGACTTTGACGGGGAGCTTTCTGCGCAAAGCCACCATTGAATTTCCTTTGATACACGGGATCACGGGAAGGACCAAACGAGTTATCTCTCGAATATTCCAAGAACATTTCCATCTTCTTTCGACTCCGAGGTATTTGGTTTTTGTGGTGGCTATTTCCCCTCCTTGCCTTTACGAGTTTAGTCCACAAAAATGATAGCATTTTAGCTTATAAATGACATAAATATCATTTTATATGTGTCTCCATTACGTAGCTATGTATTTTTTTATCAAGAAGTGGACGTGGGTATTTACCGATGTAAGTAGTTTTTCTGGAGCAATGTTGATGCATACCCAATCATCACTTTTAACCGTTCTGAAGATATGTCTACCCCCTTTAATAAATAGTCGAGCTTACGATTTCTTATCGAACACAATCAAGAATTTCGAGACCCGCAGAAGAAGAGAACTCGGCTTTTCGCCAGCATATCGTACATATCTCGAAATACTCGTAAATCTCATCTCGCGAGCTTCGACATTCAATTAAGCCGCTGTTTTAACAGTCTGTTTTTTGTTACTTGTGGTGTTTTTGTTGTTTATATGGCGTTTCTAATGATACTTCACTGAAAACATATTTCTAATATTCTAATTTTTGTCGAGAACTGGGCTTCTGTGAGACTCTCGAACCTGGAGATACTCGTACAGCTCGCGTTCTTCCCGACATTCAATTTAGTCGCTGCATTACTTATCTACTTGTCGTGTTGTGCAAATTTTCGCTTGTGCTTCAGAAGAAATCGTAGTTCTACATATATTAAACAGCCAAAGAATGCATCGATTGAATTGAATGTGGAGGAGCTTGCGAGCTTTACGAGTATTTCGATATTCAAGAATCTCCCGAGAAGCCGATGAGGAAAATCTCTTCGCGAACTGATTCTGCTTACACCATGTAAATGTCAAATTAGGGTTACCGCTCAGTTAGGTATTTAAATATCGACGAATTTTGTTTATATGAAATATGTTATATAACAAAAGTGGGCGTGGAAAATACAATGATCATTTTAGTAGCGGCTTTGTCTCGTGTGGTCTGAGGAAGTAGTACCGTTATTACAATACCTATATTACATGAAATTTATTGGCAAAAGCATGTGAGGATAAGCCCTCGACCAAATATGCTCTAACATTTTCTCGGTTGGGGAATTTTTTTCCGGTATCGTCTATCGATTTCTAAATTCTATTAAGGTTTATACAAACTTTTCGATTTTCCAAAAGCATTTTGAAGTTGCAGCTTAAAGCTCAACCTGTATGTCATCAAAATAATGTATTATTATACCTATATTTACGATATTATATTCAATTGGCGGATGCCGTGTTGTGCTGATAGCGTGCTCCGCATACCACACTGAGAGTGGGTTCAACTCCCGGGCAAAGTAACATCAACAATTGAGAAAAAAGTGTTTTCAATTAGAAAAAGTTTTAATCAATCGGGGTCGCCCCCCAGAAGTGATTTGCAAAAACTTCGAGTGTATTTCTGCCACGGAAAGCTTGCCAGCGAAAATTAATCTGCTTTCAGGTGCCGCTCGGAGTCGGCGTAATCATGTAGGCCTCGTCCCGCCAATTTGTAATTCAAAAGGAGCACGACGTAAATTGGAAGAGAAGCTCGGCCTAAATCTCCTCGGGGGTGAATCGCGCCAAGAAGTTTTTTTTATTATATTCTAATTAGAATTCATTGCCTTAAGCCCACTGTAAAACTTTGTAGCAGACTCGCAAACATATTTTCCGTACTTGAATAGCTTCCTCACGGTCCGAATTGATTTATGTTTTGTGTATGCGATCGCCACCTTTATGGCGCATGAACAGAACTCGTCATTCATCAAGCTCCTCCCACCGTAGGAAAGCGGCAAATGCCTTGTGATAAACCCATCGCCGATTAGTGTCTTCGAAAGTAGCGCATATGATACGCATTTATGTATGTCATGTATGAGTAAAGTATTAGTGAAAAAATATTCGCACGCGAAATTAGAAATATATGTATATGAAGGTAAGCACACAATGCATACTAAACGTTTTTTATACATAGATGCTTACATACATACATACCTGCATCTAGGTATGCATGTGTAGATGTCAGGTCTGTCTGAATATGTAGAACCGTATCAGGTTATGGCTACACTCACAGTTTAGAAATTTCACGGCGCTCCAACGCTTTTTATTTAATTGTCTGACTCACTGCCCTCGATTGATGCGGAGTGTGCATGACTCAGTACTAGGACCTACCTAATTATTTCTAGCGTTTTAGTGATTATCAAAACATACTTCAGTGTAAGCATTCTTATCATACAAAGTTTTTTTAAATTATTTTATTTTCAAGTTTTATTTAAATCATAATAAATGTAAGACGCGCGATCACTCCGAAAGATCTAGGCCGAGCTCATCTTCCAATATTGCGTCGTGCTCCTCTTGATTTTCCCCACAAATTGGCCGACGGCCTACATGTTTTATGCCGACTTCGAACGGCATCTGCAAGCAGTATGAGTTTCCACTCTGAGAGTCTTTCATGTGGCAGAAACTACACCGAGCGCTATGCCAACACTGCCGAAGGGCGACCTCGCTGTAGAAAAATTTTATTCTAATTGGAAAACTATTCTCAAATGTTGTTGTTCGTGCCTCGCCGGGGTGTGACCCAGGGCATATCGGTGTGGTAGGCGGAGCACGCACCATCACACCACTGTTGTGCCTTATTTCTCATTCTCTTTAGTTCATTTAGTGACTCATATTACAAGGACTCTTTCCGGATAATTGTGTTGCAATCGAACTCCTCAATACATAATCCTTCAAGACATTTACTACTCGACTCTACGCCACGTATAATGTCCCTTCTAACGGACTGTATTGTAACGAATTTGCTGGCAAATCTCTTATTTGCCCTTTGCTATTCGAACACTAAACTGTTGAATAATACTCCAATATGAAGAATGGAAAAATGGCCTTTATTAAATACTTCACAATCACACGTATACTTGCTACTCGCTGGCTTAATAACAAACTGATTGATACTCAAATGAAACTCTACTATTGGCGCCAGATCGCGTGCTTAATCAAACTGATTGATAGCTCAACTCAAACTGAATTACTTCTTATGCTTTCGCATTTTTAAGTTACGCTGCATACTTCTAGGCTCTTCGATTTCAGAAGTTACTAGTTAGTTTCGCTACAAAATCGCCAGCCACAACACGTGCACAAATTATTGCCTCCTTGTGACAACTCAGATAAGATATATGCATGTGTTTGTGCATTGCCGCTCCGATGCTCGTATAAGTCTATGTTGTAGACGCAATTATTTATTCGTTTATGTAGGATACATAATGATTGAATTATTGATGTGAATGTTTGTATTTTACCTCTCTCGGTACACATAGGCGTATAAGTAAATGCATCTGTGTGTGACATCTCTTTCGGCTGCCTATATATGTGATACATGATTTGATTATTGACGTAAATACTGCTTGTCATGGCCTTGGCATCGCCTTAGTAGGATAACTTATTGATGCTATCCGTGACTTTTGATATTTGATTTTTCTTCATAGGGCGCTTTTTATTAATGTATGTATTATGTGTTCCAAAATATGAACCAAATCGGACCACAAATACGTTTTTTGAAATATTTCGATCCATGCACCACCTATCGGATTTTTTTTCCTATTGTTGCATTGTCATCGGGTTCTGAACTATATTCCGAGTTTCAAGCTTGTAGCTTACCGAGAAGTTATTCAAATTTTAGTTACAAAATTCGTTCACAACGGCCGTACGGCCGGCCGGAATGTCAAGCCAAGCTAAATAGAACCGTTTAAAAACAATTTGTTTCTTTTTCTTCAGAACTTTTATAATAGTGTGAGCACCCAGCAGCTTTTGATAACTTCTTTATGAAAGGAGATTGCCTTCTACGAAATAAGGTTAATAAATATTCTCATATGGATAATATGCAATAAAAAATTAAAAACAAGTAAGGAAGGCTAAGTTCGGGTGTACCAAACATTACATACTCAGCTGAGAGCTTTGGAGACAAAATAAGGGAAATCACCATTTAGCAAAATGAACCTAGGGTAACCCTGGAATGTGTTGTATGACATGTGTATCAAATGAAAGGTGTTAATGATTATTTAAAACGTAGTGGGCCTTAGTTCTATAGGTGGACGCCTTTTCGAGATATCACAATAACGGTGGGACCAGGCGTGACTCTAGAATGTTGTTTGTACGATATGGGTATCAAATTAAAGTATTAATGAGGGTTTTAAAGGGAGTAGCCCTTAGATGTATATGTGAAGGCGTTTTCGAGATATCGACAAAATGTGGACCAGGGTGACCCAGAACATCTTCTGTCGGGTACCGCTAATTTATTTATATACGTAATACCACGAACAGTATTACTGCAGAACTTTTTCATTTTCTTCTACTTAATATGGTGGCACACCCATTTTACAAAGTTTTTTCTAAAGTTATATTTTGCGTCAATAAACCAATCCAATTACCATGTTTCATCTCTTTTCTCATATTTGGTACAGAATTATGGCATTTTTTTCATTTTTCGTAATTTTCGATATCGAAAAGTGGGCGTGGTCATAGTCGGATTTCGGCCATATTTTATACCACATAAAGTGACTTCAGATAAGTATGTGAACTAAGTTTAGTTAGATATATCGTTTTTGCGCAAGTTATCGTGTTAACGGCCGAGCGGAAGGACAGACGGTCGACTGTGTATAAAAACTGGGCGTGGCTTCAACCGATTTCGCCCATTTTCACAGAAAACCGTTACGTCATAGATTCTATGTCTCTACCAAATTTCACAAGATTGGTAAATTTTTGTTCGACTTATGGCATTAAAAGTATTCTAGACGAATTAAATGAAAAAGGGCGGAGTTACGCCCATTTTGAAATTTTCTTTTATCCTTGTATTTTGTTGCACCATATCATTACTGTAGTCGAATGTTGACATATTTTACTTTTATACTGTAAAGATATTACATTTTTTGTTAAAATTTGACTTAAAAAATTTTTTTTTGAAATTGGGCGTGTTCGTCATCCGATTTCGCTAATTTTTATTTACACACATATAGTAATAGGAGTAACGTGCTTACCAAATTTCATTATGATATCTTCAACGACTGCCAAATTACAGCTTGCAAAACTTTTAAATTACCTTCTTTAAAAGTGGGCGGTGCCACGCCCATTGTCCAACAATTTTCTAATTTTCTATTTTGCGTCATAAGTTCAACGCACCTACCAAGTTTCATCGCTTTATCCGGCTTGGTAATGAATTATCGCACTTTTTCGGTTTTTCTAAATTTTCGATATCGAAAAAAGTGGGCGTGGTTGTAGTCCGATTTCGTTCATTTTAAATAGCGATCTGAGATGAGCGCCCAGGAACCTACATACCAAATTTCATCAAGATACCTCAAAGTTTACTCAAGTTATCGTGTTTACAGACGGACGGACATGGCTAAATGAATTTCTTTTTCACCCAGATCATTTTGATATATAGAAGTCTATATCTATCTCGATTAGTTTATGCCGTTACGGATTACCGTTATGCGAACAAAGTTAATATACTCTGTGAGCTCTGCTCAGCTGAGTATAATAAACCTAACTACTTTTTGTAGCGCGGCTACGTATGTATGTATGTATGTATGCGTGTTGATTTGTATAAGACCCTTACGTTTTGAATTCTTATGGCTACTGTTTAGAAGCAGTTGAGAGGAAGCTGACCTGCAATAATTGGTTGTGTATAAAATTACACCAGGCTTATTGATAGAAAATCGGACGGTATGTATGAATGTTTTTTGGTTTGTACAGACCGCTGCTTAATCGCTGCTTAGTTCTCTCAGACTTCATACTGCTCTTCTGATGTTGTTGTTGTTGTGTTAGCAGTGCTTAGCCCGATTCAATATGTGTGACCACTCTCACATCGTCATCAAAGTCCTCTAACATTAGTCCAAGGAAACTAGCAGTTACAGGGTTGAACCATAGGGTATCCTGCTGATAGAGACGTAGGTTCCGCACTACAATTGAAAGATTGTTTATGTCATGCGGGGACACATCGCATGCAGGGTATACATTACGTACATAGGTCGGGGTTGATTCTAGACGTGTAAAAGTTTAATCTAGGGACTCAAACTTTATCCTTTTATTATAAAAGTGCTTCAGAAAAAATGTTTATGGGAATTTGATTTTTTAGTCCGAAGAAGTTATTGAATCCGGACTTTTACTTCATAAATCTGGAAATAAAAAGTTAAAATCGAACTTTTACTTTATAGCTCAGAATAAAAATTCTGGCTCTATAACTATGGAACAGTTCATCCAAAAGAAATGCATTTTTTCATAAAGAATCCTCCTTATTTCAAAAATAGGGTGATGAAGACTCCCATGGACAAATAGACCTATGAATGTATGAGCAATGCTAAAATAAACTTTTTTCTTTTGAGAATACCGATGTTCCCGGTTGATTTAAGTAGGATATAAAACAAATCGTTAGGCGCTTCCACCGATTAAGTCGATAGTGGACTACCGAAGAAATCGATTTTTTTTTCGAGAAGTTCCCCCACCCCAAAATGCCTCTCTGGATCCGCCAATGTTAAAAGTAACCATATTTTATTATTATTTTGTTCAATTGTATGAAAACTCAATATACAGTCACAAATAGTAATCAAATTGTATTGATATGGAGGAAAATTCGAAAATTGATCATTCAAATGCTGTGTGGTTTATGTATGTATGTGCGATGATATGCATTTTTATACTCAGCTGAGCAGAGCTCACAGAGTATATTAACTTTGTTCGCATAACGGCAATCCGTACGGCATAAACTAATCGAGATAGATATAGACTTCTATATATCAAAATGATGTGGGTGAAAAAAGAAATTCATTTAGCATCCATGTCCGTCTGTCCGTCCGCCTGTAAACACGATAACTTGAGTAAATTTTGAGGTATCTTGATGAAATTTGGTATGTAGGTTCCTGGGCGCTCATCTCAGATCGCTTTTTAAAATGAACGAAATCGGACTACAACCACGCCCACTTTTTCGATATCGAAAATTTCGAAAAACCGAAAAAGTGCGATAATTCATTACCAAAGACGGATAAAGCGATAAAACTTGGTAGGTACGTTGACCTTATGACGCAAAATAGAAAATTAGTAAAATTTTGGACAATGGGCGTGGCACCGCCCCTTTTAAAAGAAGGTAATTTAAAAGTTTTGCAAGCTGTAATTTCGCAGTCGTTGAAGATATCATGATGAAGTTTGGCAGGCACGTTACTCCTATTACTATATGTATGCTAAATAAAAATTAGCAAAATCGGATGACGAACACGCCCACTTTAAAAAAAAATTTTTTAAAGCCAAATTTTAACAAAAAATTTAATATCTTTACAGTATATAAGTAAATTATGTCAACATTCAACTCCAGTAATGATATGGTGCAACAAAATACAAAAATAAAGAAAATTTCAAAATGGGCGTGGCTCCGCCCTTTTTCATTTAATTCGTCTAGAATACTTTTAATGCCATAAGTCGAACAAAAATTTACCAATCTTGTGAAATTTGGTAGGGGCATAGATTCATGACGATAACTGTTTTCTGTGAAAATGGGTGAAATCGGTTGAAGCCACGCCCAGTTTTTATACACAGTCGACCGTCTGTCCTTCCGCTCGGCCGTTAACACGATAACTTGCGCAAAAACGATATATCTTAACTAAACTTAGTTCACATACTTATCTGAAGTCACTTTATGTTGGTATAAAATATGGCCGAAATCCGACTATGACCACGCCCACTTTTCCGATATCGAAAATTACGAAAAATGAAAAAAATGCCATAATTCTGTACCAAATATGAAAAAAGAGATGAAACATGGTAATTGGATTGGTTTATTGACGCAAAATATAACTTTAGAAAAAAACTTTGTAAAATGGGTGTGACACCTACCATATTAAGTAGAAGAAAATGAAAAATTTCTGCAGGGCGAAATCAAAAGCCCTTGGAATCTTGGGCGGAATACTGTTCGTGGTACATATCGTTAGCTTAATGTGAAAATGTGCTAAGTCACTTTTTTTGAAAAATTGTATTTTAATGCAGTTTTAAAACTGAATTCAAAATACATCGATCACAAAAAAAAATATTTAAATTTTTCATTTTTACGTGCTGTGGGCAATGATGTGTAAATGTGCTAAGTCGTCACTGTTTAAAAAAATGTGCTAAGTCAACCTGTCAATAATATCAGTCTGAATTACTAGTCATTTCTTTGTGCGCGCATTTTATTTATTTATTTAATTCATTCAGTCTAAAAGTACATGCTTTGTTGTTGTTGTTGTATTAACGATAAAGACACTCCCCGAAGGCTTTGGGGAGTGTTACCGATGTTGATGGCCCTTTGCCGGATATAGATCCGGTACGTTCCGGTAACAAAGCACTATTAAGGTACTACTAGCTCGACCATCTCGGGAACGATTTATATGACCACATTAAACCTTCTAGGCCATCCCGCCCTCCCCACCCCCTAGTTCCATGAGGAACTTGGGGTCGCCAGAGCCTCGGCTGTCAATGAAACAGGATTCGCCACGGTTAGGTGAGTTGACAATTGGGTTGGAGAAGCTATATATTGTGCTGGCAAACCCCTTGAGAGGGTTGCGAACACAACCCCTTGAAATTGGATTCACCCAATTGAGACATGCCTTTGGTGTTTGATAAATGCTTTGCGCTGACCATAATCTACTTCAATTCTTACATGTCGATAACTACATGCTTTCTTACAGACTAGTTAAAAATAGAAAACAATTCAAGCTTAAACTTATATAAGCTGTTATTAAAATTAATAACACTACTGAATCGATTTGCTAGATGTATAGTCCTAGTTATAGGTTCATTCATAGCATAATTCGTTTTATGAGTTATTTCGATAAATAATCTATTATGCCGAAGATCACGCAGTGGAATATATGGAATGAACAAAGTAGATAAATCAGAGCAATTCGTGCTAAAGTTTATTACATTATAGGCAAGCATGAGTGAGATAAAAGTTCTTCTGTCATGCAAAGCCTGAAGACCAAGCAATTTGTGACTGCTGGTATATGATGGGAGGCCGTCTGGCCAGTGAAGCATACGTAAAGCAATTTTGTAAAAAATTTTTGGAACTTTCTCAATTTTATAGGAGTTAGATTCATAGAAAGGATTCCATATTATTGAGCAATATTCAACACCACTTCTGACCAAGGATATATAAAGTGCCTTCAACGTCATAGGGTCCTTAAAGTCACTGGTGTTACGTCTACTGAACCCAACCATTGCAACAAATTTTGAAACAACGAAATCAATGTGACTAGAAAAAGAGAGTTTGGAGTCAAAAATTACACCCAAGTCTTTACTCTCTTGACAACGATTAAGAGATTTAGCATTTAGTTTGTAGATAAAGTATGTGGCAGTTGTCTTTATGGAATAAGACACAACACAGCATTTGTTTGAATTTAAAAATAAGTTATTGTCTGCGCACCATCCGGCAAAAGAGTCCAGATCAGAACCGTTAGAAATAAAATAAATAAATAAATGTAAGGCGCGATAACCTCCGAAGAGATTTTAGGCCGAGCTTCTCTTCCAATTTACGTCGTGCTCCTTTTTTTTAATTTTTCCTACAAATTGGCGGGACGGGACCTACTTGTTTTATGCCGACTCCGAACGGCATCTGCGAGGCAGATGAGTTTTCACTGAGAGCTTTTCATGGCAGAAATACACTCGGAGTGCTTGCCAAACACTGCCGAGGGGCGACCCCGCTTAGAAAAATTTTCTTCTAATTGAAAAACCTTATTTCTAAAATGTTTGATGTTGCTTTGCCCGGGGTGTGAACCCAGGGCATTCGGTGTGGTAGGCGGAGCACGCTACCATCACACCACGGTGGCCGCCAATAGTTAGAAATAGTTTGACAAATAAATAGTATTTTTTGTGAAATATATAGTTTTAGTATTTATATTTCAATCATTAAAGGGGAGGAGTGATGGGGAAACATATTGAGTAAAAAGTGCTAAGTCAGGAGAAAAAATTTGTTTTGAGTGAGGAAATTGTGCTAAATCGTAAAATAGCTGCTGGGTTAGCATACATGATTTTTATGCTCAGTTAGCAGAGCTCACAGAGTATATTAACTTTGATTGCATAACGGTTGGTTGTACAGGTATAAAGGAATCGAGATAGATATAGACTTCCATATATCAAAATCATCAGTATCGAAAAAAAATTCGATTGAGCCATGTCCGTCCGTCCGTCTGTCCGTTAACACGATAACTTGAGTAAATTTTGAGGTATCTTGATGAAATTTGGTATGTAGGTTCCTGGGCACTCATCTCAGATCGCTATTTAAAATGAACGATATCGGACAATAACCACGCCACTTTTTCGATATCGAAAATTTCGAAAAATCGAATAAGTGCGATAATTCATACCAAATACGCATTAAGCGATGAAGCTTGGTAGTGAGTTGAGCTTATGACGCAGAATAGAAAACTAGTAAAATTTTGGACAATGGGCGTGGCACCGCCCACTTTTAAATGAAGGTAATTTAGAAGTTTTCAAGCTGTAATTTGGCAGTCGTTGAAGATATCATGATGAAATTTGGCAGGAACGTTACTCTTATTACTTTATGTCTGCTTGATAAAAATTAGCAAAATCGGAGAACGACCACGCCCACTTTTTAAAAAAAATTTTTTTTAATTCAATTTTAAAAGAAAAGTTAATATCTTTACAGCATATAAGTAAATTATGCCAACATTCTACTCCAGTAATGATATGGTGCAACAAAATACAAAAATAAAAGAAAATTTCAAAATGGGCGTGGCTTCGCCCTTTTTTATTAATTTGTCTAGAGATACTTTTAATGCCATAAGTCGAACAAAAATTAACCAATCCTTGTGAAATTTGGTAGAGGCTTAGCTCCTAGGACGATAACTGTTTTCTGTGAAAAATGGGCGAAATCGGTAAGCCACGCCCAGTTTTTATACACAGTCGACCGTCTGTCTTCCGCTCGGCCTTTAACACGATAACTTGAGCAAAAATCGATATATCTTTACTAAACTCAGTTCACGTACTTATCTGAACTCACTTTGTATTGGTGTAAAAATGGCCGAAATCCGGCTATGACCACGCCCAGAAAAACTTGGTAAAATGGGTGTGACACCTACCATATTAAGTAGAAGAAAATGAAAAAGTTTTGCAGGGCGAAATCAAAAGCCCTTGGAATCTTGGAAGGAATACTGTACGTGGTATTACATATAAATAAATTAGCGGTACCCGACAGATGATGTTCTGGATCACCCTGGTCCACATTTTGGTCGATATGTCGAAAACGCCTTCACATATACAACTAAGGGCCACTCCCTTTTAAAACCCTCATTAATACCTTTAATTTGATACCATATCGTACAAACACATTCTAGAGTCACCCCTGGTCCACTTTTATGGCGATATCTCGAAAAGGCGTCCACATATAGAACTAAGACCCACTCCCTTTAAAATACTCATTAACACCTTTCATTGATACCCATATCGTACAAACAAATTCTAGAGTCACCCCTGGTCCACCTATGGCGATATCTCGAAAAGGCGTCCACTATAGACCTAAGGCCCACGCCCTCTTAAAATACTACCTTTCATTGATATCTTACACCTTTCATTTGATACCCATATCGTACAAACGCATTCTAGAGTCACCCCTGGTCCACCTTTATGGCGATATCCGAAAAGGCGTCCACCTATAGAACTAAGGCCCACTCCCTTTTAAAACTACTCATTACACTTTTCGTTTGACTACCCATATCGTACAAACACATTCTAGAGTCACCCGGTCCACTTTATAACGATATTCCGAAAAGCGTCCACCTATAGAACTTAGGCCCACTCCCTTTAAAATACTCATTAACACCTTTCATTGATACCCATATCGTACAAACAATTCTAGAGTCACCCCTGGTCCCACCTTTTATGGCGATATCTCGAAAAGGCGTCCACCTATAGAACTAAGCCCACGCCCTTTTAAAATACTCATTAACACCTTTCATTTGATACCCATATCGTACAAACACATTCTAGAGTCACCCCTGGTCCACGTTATGGCGATATCTCGAAAAGGCGTCCACCTATAGAACAAAGGCCCACTCCCTTTTAAAACACTATTACACCTTTTCGTTTTGATACCCATATGTACAAACGCATTCTAGAGTCAACCCAGGTCCACTTTTATAACGATATTCCGAAATGCGTCCACCTATAGAACTTAGGCCCACTCCCTTTTAAAATACTCATTAACACCTTTCATTTGATACCCATATCGTACAAACAAATTCTAGAGTCACCCCTGGTCTACCTTTATGGAGATATCTCGAAAAGGCGTCCACCTATAGAACTAAGACCACGCCCTTTTAAAATACTCATTAACACCTTTCATTTGATACCCATATCGTACAAACAAATTCTAGAGTCACCCCTGGCCCACCTTTATGGCGATATCTCGAAAGGGCGTCCACCTATAGAACTAGGCCCACTCCCTTTTAAAATACTCATTAACACCTTTCATTTGATACCCATATCGTACAAACAAATTCTAGAGTCACCCCTGGTCTACTTTATGGCGATATCTCGAAAAGGCGTCCACCTATAGAACTAAGACCCACGCCCTTTTAAAATACTCATTAACACCTTTCATTTGATACCCATATCGTACAAACAAATTCTAGAGTCACCCTGGTCCATCTTTATGGCGATATCTCGAAAAGGCGTACATCTATAGAACTTAGGCCCACGCTCTTTTAAAATACTAATTAATACCTTTTATTTGATACCCTTATCGTACAAAATAAATTCTAGAGTCCACACTGGTCCACCTTTATGGCGATATCTCGAAAAGACGTCCACCTATAGAACTTAGGCCCACTCCCTTTTAAAATTATCATTAACACATTTCATTTGATACCCATATCGTACAAACAAATTCTCGAGTCAGGCCTGGTCCACCTTTATGGCGATATCCCTAAATGGCGTCCATCTATAGATCTATGGCCCACTTCCTCTTAAAATACTCTTTAATGCCTTTCATTTGATACGCATGTCATACAAACACATTCCAGGGTTTCCCTCGGTTCATTTTCCTACAGGTTATTTTCCCTTATGTTGTCACGTGGTAAAACCCACTATTACACCAAAATACATCTTGCTAGGGCACGTGGGTAATAATCCACGACGGCAAGAAGCGCAAGAGAAAACGGAGCGGAAAGAGGACACTGCAGCCCAAAAGACGGAAGAGTGGCAGTTGAAGGTGAATTATAACGCAGATACCTGTCTTTGTAGACCTAACTCTACGGTGTCAAACACGGATTTACTGCATGATCAATGGCCCAAACTATCGGCTCCATGTTGCCTTCTCTCAACACTTCTTAGCCGAATCGTTTGGTACCAATTGCTTGTAATCGGGCGATTCAATTACAAGTCCTTACCTTGGTAAGATAGGAGTGTATCAAGCTCCAGCCATTTTATGGTTAATGGCATCCGGTTGTTAGGCAACTCCACCCCGGATCATAGTACGTTCTTCTCTGTTCACAAGTAATTCGCCTGCAACATGTTCTGTGTGTAAAGATCAGATACATGCTACAGTCCCACAATTTAAATACAAGTATTAGGGGCATTGTGAGCAACCCTTTCTAAGCACCACGAATTTGGAACACAATTTAGGGATGTGACACAACCTTTTAAAGCCTTATGATCCACAACGCACATTCGCCATGAACTAAATATCGATGTAATCTATCAGTGCAAATGTCTTTCTTTATGAATAACTACTTAAATGTTCCCAAAAGTGAGAGCGTCATATAATTCCTTGTGAATAAAACTATCTGTTCTGGCAAAACAGACAGTGATGCTCACAAGTACTTACGACACAAGCACTCGCAGGATACATCTTCATTAATCATATTACTAAACCACTTGCACATTATGATACATCTCATTAGTCATAGGTACTACGTTCGCTCAGTTATACGCTCGTTCGCCGTGAATGACTACCAATGTAATCTATAAGTACAAATGCACTCAAGATACATCTCATCATTCACAGGTACTAAAACGCAAACCTGATCATATAGCAGGTCCAACGAAGTTTCCAAAAATTTCAAAAAGAAGCGTGGGAACTACCCACCCTTACAATTATCCATAATTTTCCACGACGAGGGACCCTGTTGCAACTGAACTACCAGCTAAACGTTTCTCGTTCATTTATATGCAACCTTCGACTTTACCAACATTATTTGCTACATTTATTCAACTCTAATAAACTCGCCATTGAATATTTCTCTTCCTGTTATGCATCCTTTTTAAACAACGTGCACAATTTAGGGATGTAACCAACCTTTTCTTTGACGTTCCGCAGAAGCGTCTTTGAATTACTTGTGTGCAGATTAGCACGTACTTGGGCAGCTTACTCCATATGAGAAGTATATGAGTAAACTTTCTTGCCCACCTCCCACCAAAGAAGACAGTATTACTCCGAAGAGAATACTGTATTGTCTGATTCGGCGGCTGGAACAACCGTATTACTCCCGAAGAGAACACTGTCAACTCCAACGAAGAAGCGAACTTCCTCAGAGGCGATCCTACGCATTCTGGGTTACCTTTCCAGAATTACGATATGAAACCACAGCCCCGCGATGCTCCCACAAGGGGGCCATCCCAGGACAGGAAGGTGAGACCTGAAGATTCAGATCACCCGGCTTTATTTCCTGCTCCCGCGGTGACAGTTTTTATAAAGACCATGCTTGGGGTCCCACAGGGTGATACCAGCGTTCTCCCTGCTCCCTTTCGAGTAAAGCCACTCAGGATTGGTTAGCCTTATCGTCACTAATAAGATGACGTACATTTCGTTACGGTTTAGGGTGCACTGATAGGTTTGGAGTGTGAAGATCCGAAGATCAAACACAAACCAATTTAACCACCAGTACAATCCCTTTTCGTCACTAATACGATGACGGCAATTTGTTACAGAGGTGCACTGTCGGCTTGGAGTATGAAAATCCGAAGATCATCATAAACCAATTTAATTAGAAAACCAACAATACACCCCTTTGTGGATTATAGTCGCCTCTTACGACTGGCATGCCTGCCGTGGGCATATTCTACTACCCCTAACCCACAGGGGGTACGGGAGAGTGGCAGTTAGCCAAAAAGAAGAGAAAAAAAGGACTTAAGGCTAGGCCAGACGCAATCATCATTTCCAAGGCGGGAGATGCGACGTACGCCGACATATTGCGTAAAGTTAGTAGATGCGACGAATTAAAATCCCTGCGTGGTGACGTCAAAACGATTAGAAGAACGGCGAAAGGAGAGCTGTTACTAGAGCTGAAAATCGCAAGATGGGAAAACAAGCGCGTACCAAGCAGAAATTGAAGCGGTAGTAAAGGACTCGGCTAAAGTTATAACAAAGTCCCAAATGGTCACACTACAGTGCAGAGATCTCGATGAGATTACTACGCCCGAGGAGATTTGCGACGCCCTCCACCAGCAATGCAACGTCAAACTTCCAGATTTGACTGTCATAAAAAGCATACGCACAGGGTACAGTGGCACTTATACGCCTTACAGCGGATGATGCCAAGGCTGTCCTTAGAACGCAAAGAATCTGGGTAGGACGGGTTTCCTGCCGAATTAGAGAGGTCAAGCAAGAGCAACGCTGTTATAGGTGCTGGGGCTACGGGCATATAGCTCAGAAATGTAAGAAGACTGTAGATAGGTCTAGACTATGCAGGAAATGCGGTCAGGAGGGTCATAAGGCTGCAAGTAGCGAAAACGCACCGAAATGCGCGCTCTGTGGGGGACAAACATTCAGCAGGCAGTTTTAAATGCCCAAAACGAGAGGACAGCAAAATGACTGTCTCATGAGGGTATTGCAGCTCAATTTAAACCATTGCGAGGCAGCCCAAGAGCTGTTATCCCAAACAGGCTATGAAGGAGGATATGATATAGTGGTACTCTTTAAACAATACAAAATTCGCCAGCAGCAGGGTTGGCACTCAGATTCGGCATGGAAAGCCTCAATTTGGACACCAGGAAAACTTCTTTCCACAGGAAAATATGACGCCAACGGTAGCAGGATTCACGTGAGCAAAAATCAAGGGTATATACGTCTTCAGTTGCTATGCACCTCCGAGCATGACCATCGCCGAGTTCGAAGACATGATATACGGGATCAGCATGGAAGCAAGAGGTAAACACCCGCTTTTAGTGTGTGGAGCCGTCAATGCATGGCCATCTGGTGGGAAGAAATAGCAAGACGAGCAAAATGGTCTATAAGCAACGTCTACACACACAGCGACCATAAAGCTATTAACGTAGAGCTGTTCGAAACTCCACGAACGGTAGCAGCAAAACATCGACAAAGTAGGAAATGGAAACAGCGCCTTTTCGATCCACAAATATTTGATATTATCTGGAAGGATGCCATAGTACGAGGATCGCATGCGGAGACCAGTCGGTTCAAATCACTAAGTAGCTACATATGTATGGCATGTGATGCTGCCATGCCCCGAAGTCGCTGAAAAGCCCAGCGCACTCCGGTATATTGGTGGAATGACGAAATTGCGGAAGAGCGTAGAAAATGTCACAAATCACGAAGAATAGAGCAGAGGGCGCGCTCATCACCACGATATACGGAGTTACACAGCACCTATGTCGCACAAGAAAGACACTTAAAAATGCCATAAAAAAGAGCAAGAAGTTATGCTTTAGGGAACTGCTGGATAATGTCGACCTAGATCCCTTGGGGATCAGCCTACAGAACTGTGATGGCCAAAGTTAAAGGACCGATATCACAGCAACCTACGTGTCCGATACTGATGAATACTATTGTTGAAACACTTTTCCCGGTGCAAAATCGCTAGACTTATCCAAGCGAGGATCTCGAAAGTACGGAAATTTCGCAAATTACAGAGCAAGAGGTGTTGGACGCTGCAAAAAGAGTTGCTGTAAACAAATCCCCAAGACCCGATGGAGTACCAACATAGCCCTTAAAGCCGCGATCACAACTAGGGCTACATTATTTACTGATCTTTTTAATGCGTGTTCCCTCGCCCGTGGAAACGACAAATACTTGTCCTATTGCTGAAACGTGGTAAACAGCCGGAGCAACCATCCTCATATAGGCCACTGTGTATGCTGGATTCCCTAGGAAAGATTTTCGAGCGTATAATTAGTGAGCGCCTACAGCTGACTCTAGAAAGACCAGGTGGCTTATCGAATAATCAATATGGATTTCGCAAATCAAGATCCACCGTAGATGCAATACAAACAGTCGTCAATATAGCTAGAGAAGCTATCTCTGGAGGCCAAAATAAAAGGAAGTTATGTGCACTGATTACGTTGGACATCAAGAATGCTTTTAACACTGCGAACTGGATGCAGATAATGGCAGCCCTGCGAAGCTTCGGCACACCAGCTTACTAACGCAGAATAATAGGTAGCTATCTTAAAGAGAGAGTACTTCTTTTTGACATGGATCAAGGAGCAAAAGAGTAACGAATCACTGGAGGCGTCCCACAGGGATCTGTTCTCGGTCCAACGCTTTGGAATGTAATGTATGACGGGGTGCTAAAGATTGTTTTCCAGAAAACACGCAAATTGTGGGTATGCTGATGATATTGCAGTGGTAGTAGTGGCCAAGAAACTGGACCTGCTTCAAGCATTATGTAATGACGCCGTAGGAAGAATAAAGGAATGGCTGACCAATGCAGGACTGGATTTGGCCAGCCAAAAGACGGAAGTGGTATTAGTAAGCTCCAAACGGTCGGCGAACGAGTTAGTCTTAACTGTCGGGGATCATCAAATCACTTCAAAGGATTCTCTAAAATACTTAGGAGTGCACATTGACTCTAAGTTAACTTTCAAAGAGCACTTCAGAGCGGTGGAAGTGAAAGTTACCAAAGTTAATGGAGCACTTATGCCAATAATGCCTAACATTGGTGGTCCGAGCGAAGCTACACGTCAGCTATTGTCCACAGTAACCAGCTCAATAATACTATACGCAGCACCAGTGTGGTATGGATCTTAGCGGACCCATCAAAAAGATATATTAGCAGCGTACCGGCTTGCTGCTTTAGAAATAGCAAGTGCCTATTATCGGACGGTGTCCGACGACGCGATCCTGGTTCTAACCCGGAAAATCCCAGTGCACTTACTGGCAAGCGAAATGGCCGATTTGTATAACACTAATATCGAGCGACCATCTGAAGAAGCCAAGAAAAGAGCAAGGACACAAACAATAGCTAAGTAGCAAGACCGATGGGAGGCCTCGAATAAAGGGCGGTGCACCTTCATACTAGTTTGGAACGTAGCTCAATGGAATGAGTCGGAAGCACGGCGAACTGAACTACCATCTCACGTAGATAATGAGTGGACATGGCGGTTTCAAAGAGTATTTATGAAGCGTAGGATAGATGAGATCCTCTTTGCCCAATGTGTACCACGGAGTTAGAGAATGCAGAACACGTCATGTTCCGCTGCGCCCGTTTCCACGAGGAAAGACTCGCCTTACATAGAGTCTTTGGGGAGGAACCTACCACGAGAAATTTAGTATCACAAATGTGCAAAGGAAAGAGTGCTGGCCTGCTATGAGCAAAATGGCATTTATAGTAATGACACGCCTGATGGATGCTGAGAGGGAGCGCAGAGAAATGCGCATGCGAAGCAGTGGCGATTAAATTGATACTCAGAGCAAATAGCGGGAACCTGGACGCAGGGAAAAAATTAGAAATATGGAACGCCACCCTGAAGTAATGCGAAAGTGGTACCGGGGTCGGCGACGGTTTCCAAAACGGGCTGTATTTTAGTCTACGGACACACGGTTGCTGCGACGGCAGCAATTATGGTGCATTAGCATTTTTCGCTCCGCAAAAAAAAAGTTGTCGTACCAACAAAACTTCGGGGTTGGATTTTAGCATCGTCAAGACCAAGGTTTTGGCCCGTTCTTTTTTGGTGGCCTAAGTTAGATCATTGCATTGAGCAACTAATATCAAATTGTAATGCGTGCAGGCATTTCTAGAAAAAAGCGCGTTGATACCTTGGGCAGTTCCAAAATCGGCTTGGTCCCGTCCCATATGGATTTTGCAGCCCCGGTCAATAACTTTGATTTCTTAATAATTATCGACTGATTTTTTTAAAACAAAACATATAACTTCGAGTGCTTACTAGATTTGGGTTAGTTACTTCTATAGTTACGGATAATGGGCGTCATTTTACGTCGGCAGAATTCTAACAATTTTTGTTGGCTAACGACTTTAAACACACATGAACGCCTCCGGGACACCCGGAAATAAACGGGCAAGCTGAAAATTTTGTCAAGACGTTTAAGAAGTCGATTGACTGTGAGATGTGGGAGCTCAGATGATTTGAACGCGGCGTTAGATATATACCGGCCAATTTATTGCTTGACAAAGAGATCCAGAATCACTTAAGTTTGCTTAGGCCACGGTAGCCAGGAAAAAGATTGCCGAAACCCAAGAAAGACAGACAAGAAACCACAAAGGCAAGAGGTTAATTAGTTTTGAAAAATGGGAAAATGGGTATGTCAGAGATTACTCGATCCAAATAAATCTGCCACCTACCGTGCCTGGACATATTAGACCTCGTTCTTACCATTGCGCATTAACTCGTAACAAAAGCATTTTAAAAAGACATGTTGAACAAATGACTCGCGTTGTATCAGGTAGTAACGCCCAATTTTTGGAAGAAAACATAACGTTCCGCAAGCAGGTTTGCCGGACCCGCAGAATAAAGTGGTGCAATCTCGGAAAAAGTTGATCAGCAATACTTTATAACGCCGTATTAGTGTTAAAGGCAAACTATAAATTGAATATGAATTCTATACTGTAAGTGAATAAACCAGTTCACTTTAAATTATGCAGCTTGCCTATTATAAAGGCATATCAACGGAAACGGGTCTCTATTCGATTGTAAATCAATTAGAATGGTCCCTAGAACACAATGATTTTGCTCTGGGTGTCTTCCTAGAAATCGAGGGGTTTGGGAGTTGAGTGGGCTCTGGTTGAATTCATTAACAAACTTCTCTGCAGCAGATTTGGCACATAGCAGTGGGGAGGGGCATAATCGTGAGGAAGGTGTACAGGGCACGCCTTAGGGGGTGGTCTATCTCTTTGCTCTTGTTTGTAGGAGTCAACGAGTTTCTTGTGGTTCTGCTGGCCACTTGTGGCCTTCTTCTGCATATATGGGCCTAGAGTCATCTCAGCAAGCGTTGGGCGGACACTACCTGTTGCAGGGTAGCAAGACCCTTCTGGCCGGAAGTGGGTCTATCGAAATAATTGGGTTCACTAGGCTTCATCTATCAGTGGTCATTGGGGTATGAACAGAGCACTATTCCTTCTGCAGCTGTTTGGATGATGAGGTGGAATCGTCGAGTCACTTAATGCTTGATTGCACAGCTTTAGTCAGAACCAGGTGAAAGTATTTCGAATGGGCCTCGCTTGGATCTCTGGAGGATTAGCCCCAAGGTTGAGATTGGTCTCATTAGAAACTATATCCTTGCTATGCAACGATTGTCTAAGTAGATATAGCTACGTCAGGGTTATTTTATCTGGTATCACAACGGACCTTCATGATGTCCAAGTGAGCTTCACCTACCAGGGCAGCTACCACCTAACCCAACCTAACCTACGTGCTGCTTAGTTTAAACTGTAAAAAGAAGCGGAAAAAATAAGTTTGATTAAAAGATAGCCGGTCAATATTTCGGGCTCAACGTTTCGCTAAGCACCTTAGCTTCTTCAGAGCGAAACTGAATTTATTTAGTAATTTTTATCACAAACAAGTAATTTTATCACAACAACAATGCACATGAAAGAAAGTTATTAAAAAAAATTTCGGTTAGAATTAAGCAAACAGATTGTTTAGTAGAAAACTTACATGTATAAATGTATGTATCCCTAGATTACATTAGGCGTCACAAATTGCACAATTTTAGTATAAGCTAACTAAGTTATGCATGATAATTAAAAGTATAAAAATGGTACTAGTAATATGTAGTACCCTTGTCATTAAACTGGACTTTGATCATCAAACATAATTGGTATGTTTTGTTTACATATGTACGTATGTATGAAAGATGTGTTCAGTGAATACCTAAGAATGTGAAAATGTAAACAATAACTTTATAAAGATAAAAGATATGCGGCGGAGATGTCAGCTGTGTCTTCCTTTCTATTAACAGTTTCTCTCTCTATTTTACATATTCTTAAGCTTTCTTTCTGCTGTGTATCTCACTTTTTCCCGCCTTTCCTTGTCCAATATTCTCACTTACGTAGACCACAGAGTGTCCGCTTTCCGTTGTGTGTTGCGATAGTGCTGTATTATTATTTTTTTATTTATATCCGATTCATGTTCTTTGAGTCGAATACCTAAAGCACGCTTTCTTGTACCTATATATATTTTATTACATTTTTCGTTTCGGTTCCTTCACATGGTATTTCGTATACTATATTGTTGTGTTGTGAAAGGGGGATAGGGCTTTTTGTTTTAGTGAAAATACTTTGTAGAGTTCGATTTGATTTATAAGCCAAGCATGTGTTATTTTTGTTGTATGGTATATCAGAGCCGAAGTTAATTTTGGTATGTAAGTCACACTCAAGAACTTCTTCGTTTGGCTTGCAGTGTTTGTTGTTGAGAATCTGCTACCTTTGTTTTCTATTTGCGCTATCTTCTGCTGTATAAGATTTTTTATAAGGTGCAGGTAATTATTGTTTTTTAAGATCTCACAGATTTTTTTTATGTTGACATTCCAAAATTGTTTAAGGTTAATATTTAGTACTTTTTCGATTAAGGATGCCGTACTGACTTTGTATTTGAACGGTTGGGCTGACAGAAAATTTATGAGGCGCCCCGATGATGTTGGTTTCGTATACCAATCTAATACTCATTCCTTTCTCATTCTGTGGATTATTATGTCTAGAAAGGGAATATTGCCGTTCTGCTCTATTTCAGAAGTGAATTTTAGTTTGCTATGGTATTTATTTGAAGTATCTAATATAATGTTCAATCGTTTCTTTTAATTAATGCAAACTAAAATTCACTTCTTTCTAGTTTCGCTCCTGAACGGCAATATTTCCCTTTCTAGACATAAGAATCCACAGAATGGGAAAGGAATTAGTATTAGATTGGTATACGAAACCAACATCATCGGGGCGCCTCATAAATTTTCTGTCAGCCCAACCGCCCAAATACTAAGTCAATACGGCATCCAACTTAATCGAAAAAGTACTAAATATTAGCCATAAATAATTTTGGAATGTCAACATAAAAAAAATTTGTGAGATCTTAAAAAACAATAATTACCCGCATACTCTAATAAAAAATCTTATACAGCAGAAGATAGCGCAAATAGAAAACAAAGGTAGCAGATTCTCAACACAAACACTGCAGGCCAAACGAAGAAGTTCTTCAGTGTGACTTACATACCAAAATTAACAGAGAACTTCGGCTCTGATATACCATACAACAAAAATAACACATGCTTGGCTTATAAATCAAACCGAACTCTACAAAGTATTTTCACTAAAACAAAAAGCCCTATCCCCCTTTCACAACTCAACAATATAGTATACGAAATACCATGTGAAGGAACCGAAAACGAAAAATGTAATAAAATATATATAGGTACAAGAAAGCGTACTTTAGGTATTCGACTCAAAGAACATGAATCGGATATAAATAAAAAGAAAAAATAATACAGCACTATCGCAACACACAACGGAAAGCGGACACTCTGTTGATCTACGTAAAGTGAGAATATTGGACAAGGAAAGGCGGGAAAAAGTGAGATACACAACAGAAAGCTTAAGAATTATGCAAAATAGAGAGAGAACTGTTAATAGAAAGGAAGACACAGCTGACATCTCCGCCGCATATCTTTTATGTTTATAAAGTTTTTGTTTACATTTTCACATTCTTAGGTATTCACTGAACACATTCTTTCATACATACGTACATATGTAAACAAAACATACCAATTATGTTTGATGATCAAAGTCCAGTTTAATGACAAGTGTACTACATATTACTAGTACCATTTTTATACTTTTAATTTTCATGCATAACTTAGTTAGCTTATACTAAAATTGTGCAATTTGTGACGCCTAATGTAATCTAGGGATACATACATTTATACATGTAAGTTTTCTACTAAACAATCTGTTTGCTTAATTCTAACCGAAATTTCTTTTAATAACTTTCTTTCATGTACATTGTTGTTGTGATAAAATTACTTGTTTGTGATAAAAATTACTAAATAAATTCAGTTTCGCTCCTGAAGAAGCTAAGGTGCTTAGCGAAACGTTGAGCCGAAATAGTGGAGTTTAATTTAGCTTTGCACTAAGCAAATAATGGTCAAAAAGCCTATTTATACTGCTGTAAAATAAGTTTGATTTTGAATGAGGACAAAACAAAGTACTTGCTGCCATCAGCAAGGAGGCAGCGCATTTTCGCCTGGGCAACACGCCACTGTTGGTAGCCATAATTTTCGGAATAGTGAAAGACTTCGTTTGGTGGGAGGCAGCATTAACACTTACAACATCAGCATTGAAAATCCAGCGGATAAATTCTTCTTTGGACTGAGTAGGCAGTTGAAAAGTAAAGTCCTCTCTCGGCGAACGAAAATCATGCTTTACAAGTCACATATCGTACCCGTCCTGCATTATGGTGCAGAAGCATGGACCATGGCAACATCAGATGAGGCGGATCTGAGAATGATCGGGAGAAAGGTTTAAATGATGAGGTTTAAAGATTTAATAATGAGCTGTGCGAGCTTTACGCACATATCAACATAGTACATCGAATTAAAACACAGCGGCCATGCTGGCTAGACCATGTTATGCGAATGAAAATAGAAAGTATCTTTATCGGAAGTGCTGCCAACAAGAGATTTGAGGATTTTGTTACGGCTCTGGATTCTAGGTACAATCGTGGATGCATGCTGACCAAAATGTAGATCCTGATCCAATATGGTCGACATTTATTTTGTTTATGTTGTAAATAAGGTCGCCTATGATTTGGCCGGTGACAATGTAAGGTTTCGCGAGGCAAAAACTGGAGATATCAAGGAAATTGTTCTTTATTTTATTACACAGGTCGTCGATGGGTGGGCGGGACCTGTAGCTATATCGTGCAGTCATCGGCGTAGGAAACAATCCTTAACTCCTTCTGGTGATTAAAGGAGCTTTTATTTGTAGACGTTAAACAAAAGCGCAATAGAACACCACCGTGTTTAATTCTCCCATGTTCTAGATGTTACATCTTAACTCCACCGATGCCTACCGACCAGACAGATAATTTTCGGTCCAGCTTTTGAGACTAGGAAGAAGACGGGAACCCTTACAAGTTTTGCTCTAACGTGCCGTGGTTGAATGTATCAAAAGCGTTTAATAAGTCTTTCTCTTCTGGTATGAGTAGTATTGTTACGTACATATATGTGAAAAATTTTGTTAAGATTAAAACTGTAGGCCCCTTTTCTTTAAAGTATGCGTGGTCCTTATCCACTTTTGATCGGACTTAGATATAATACCAAGGACCATATTTCCGCCATACTGCCAATTGATATCAACGGATTTTGATTAACGTTTGCCAAACTTTTAAGTTTTCTTCTGCTTAATGTGGGCGGCGCCACGCCCGTTTTATAAAATTCTAATAAATTTATATTGTACATCGCAATTTTTTTACCCAAAGCTCTATTGCATGACAAGATAAATGCATTGAAATATTATGGAATTAGCTTTTAATAATTTTGTTGGTGTTAGTGATTCTGGACAATAACACATACTTTTCTTTTACCACCATATTGTAACGAATTTTACTTGCAAATCCTCTTATTTGCCCTTTTTGGCTAGGTTCGTATCGCTAAACTGTTGAATAGATAACTCCAATATGGAATAATGGAAAAATGACTTTTATTAAAATACTTCACAATAACACTCAAACTGTGGCAACGATAGCTTAATAACCAAACTGGCTTTCAAAATAATACTGCTATTGCTCGCTAGATATCGTCTTAGTCGTAACTGCTTGACAGTTCAAATCAACTGAATTACTTCTTACTCGCCTGCCCCGCTTTTATAGTTTACGCTGCATACTTCTAGGCTCTTCGATTTCCAGAACTTACTAGTTAGTTTCAGCTACAAAATCGCCAGCCACAACTACGTGCACAAATTATTACTCTCTCTTGTGACAACTCAGATAAGATATATGCATGTGTTTGTGCATCGCCGCTCCGCTGCTCGTATACGTACATGATACATATATGTAGACGCAGTTATTGTTTCGTTTATGTAGATACATAATGATTGAATTATTGATGTGCATTCACGTCACTGCTTAGCATTGGCTTAGAGACGATAGCATCGCTCAGTGCTGCTAACATTCGTTACACTGCCCTCCACCTAAGTCTGATCTTCCCGATCAGACAAATCTCTCGATCTAAACGCCGCTAGCATCTCCAAATGAACCACCTTTCTATTTCGTGGTTTCCCAATGGTGTGTATGCGGTAGATGGAATTACTGATCTTCTTCACAACCTTGTACGGGCCTTCCCAAATGCACCGAATTTTGGCTGGAAACACCTTTCCGGCGGTGAGGGTTGTACAACAGTACAAGATCTCCCTCCAAGAAACCTTCCGAATTATTTTCCTTGTCGAACCTGTGTTCCATCTTACTACTCATTATTCTGGATCGTTCTCTCGCATTCTGTTGCTTGGCCAATGAAGAACTACTTTGTAGAGCTTGTTCTTGACGGATTGGCTTCACATACTCAGTATCGTTCCGACCTTTCCCAACAGTAGTGCGCGCTGGCTTGAAACCACCCTTGCATTCTTTCTGGAAGATTCTTTCAGTCGTTTTAGTGCGTCCATTAGGGTTTGTCAATGACAGTGTTTTTCTCGCAGGTACTTTTGATTTCGCTTTATTTGGCCCATTCAATCCATCAACCTTTGCTCGATCTACTTTCCTTGACTTTCGTGGTCTCCGTCGAATCTCCTCCAGCAGCACTCGCTTACTGCTGAACCCTTTTTCAACTGAAGTTAAGTGGCACATCTTGGTTCTCATAATGCATCGCCCTTCTCTGCATATCGATATTGATGTCATGGTCAACCAAGAAATCCACTCCCAATATAACTTCATCGACAATCTCCGCCACAACGAATGTGTGTAAAACCATGACCTTCCCAATTAAGACTTCACATATTACTTCTCCCTGGACTTGATTATACTCGCCAGTGACCGTACGCAACCTTGCTCCAGGTAACCGCTTTACTTTCCTGTTAACCAAATCAGATCGGATCAAGGAATGAGATGCGCCCGTATCTACAGTCAGTACACGCTCCTTGCCATCCACATTCCCTCTGACGGTAAGACTGCTTGATTTCCTTCCAATTTGCGACACAGATATCACAGGACATTCAGTAGCCGGGGCAAGTTTTCGTCCTTTACATCCGACACGCTCTTGCTCATTTCCGCCAGCTTTGCGTTTACGGCCACCCACATTGTTGCAACTATTAGGACCAAGATCGCAATGACGTGCAATGTGACCTGGGTTGCCGCACTTGAAACATTTCATAACTCCGGCATTTTTCTGTTGTGATCCCTTCAGAGCTTCCAAAATTGTATCTACCCACCTCTGGCCTTTCTACTTCCACACGATGAGCTTTGTATGGTGGTTTACTCAATAATGACGCCGTTTCCTGAGTCAATGCATGGGATACCGTTTCAGAAAATTTTTGCTTTGGGTTCGCGTATGTGGCTCGCTTCGTTTTGACGTCCCGTATGCCATTTATAAAGCTCTGAATCTTCACTCTTTCCGTGTATTCCACGGGTGGCTCCGCATTTGCAAGATGAGCCAATCTTTTAATGTCCGAAGCAAACTCCTGCAAAGTCTCGTTAGCTTTTTGGTAGCGGTTTTGCAATTCTATTTGAAATATCTGTTTCCTGTGTTCGCTTCCGTATCGCCGTTCTACAGCAGCCATCAATGCGTCATAACTGTTCCGCTCTCCTTCGGGAATCGTCTGTAGGATTTCCGCCTGCTGGCCCCTTCAATGCCACGAACAATGCAGCAACTTTATCTTCCGCATTCCAGTTGTTCACTGCTGCGGTCTTCTCAAATTGTAGCTTGAAGACCTGGAAAGGAACAGAACCGTCAAAAGATGGAGTTTTTACCTTCGTATTGCTTGCTGAAACAACTGGGCGAATTAGTTGCAACTCGTGTATACGACTTCTCAATGTTTCAATCTCGGC
The DNA here is from genome assembly GCA_029619165.1 of Eurosta solidaginis. Taxonomy (NCBI): domain Eukaryota; kingdom Metazoa; phylum Arthropoda; class Insecta; order Diptera; family Tephritidae; genus Eurosta; species Eurosta solidaginis. Next base: position 74,783 of record JARSSU010022037.1, read on the forward strand.
ATCGATTATGTTCTCCAGTTGCAAATTTTGTGTCTTGCGCCTCCATCTTCGAAGAATACGTCCTTCTTGCTCTTCCAGTTGTGCAGAGATTTGCGCTGATATTTGTGCCGACATTTCGGACATTCGTGCCTCTTGTGCTTCAATCGTCGATGTTATACGGTTCTCCTGTGATTCCATCTGTGATGACATATACGTTTTCTGTTCTTCCAGTTGAGTTTCCATCTTGGATGTTATACGTGTTTCCTGTGATTCAAATTGAGATGACATATTGGTAGATATTTGTGATGACATTTCGGACATTTGTGCCGATATTGCAGCCAATATCATGTTCAGGTCTGTGTTCGCCATTGTCTGCGGTGTGTTTCTTCCATTTTTGTTATTTCCTCGCTATCAAGATGAAAGTCATACTCTTCCACATCAATTCCATTGCCTCTCGCAGCGTGCCTGAAGTTCAAGTTTAACGCCGCTTGTATTCAATACACGGCCCTCCAACTCCTTCTTTAGTTGCTGGATCTTCATTCACTGAACTTTGCCATGTCCTTGTTGTCCTCTGGAATTTATTCAACAATTCCTCTTCTGACACCAATTGTAACGAATTTACTTGCAAATCCTCTTATTTGCCCTTTTGCTAGGTTCGTATCGCTAAACTGTTGAATAGATAACTCCAATATGGAATAATGGAAAAATGGCCTTTATTAAAAACTTCACAATAACACTCAAACTGTGCAACGAATAGCTTAATAACCAAAACTGACTTTCAAAATAATACTGCTATTGCTCGCTAGATATCGTCTTAGTCGTAACTGCTTGACAGCTCAAATCAAACTGAATTAATTCTTACTCGCCTGCCCCGCTTTTATAGTTTTACGCTGCATACTTCTAGGCTCTTCGATTTCCAGAACTTACTAGTTAGTTTCGGCTACAAAATCGCCAGCCACAACTACGTGCACAAATTATTACTCTCTCATGTGACAACTCAGATAAGATATATGCATGTGTTTGTGCATCGCCGCTCTGCTGCTCGTATACGTACATGGTACATATATGTAGACGCAGTTAATGTTTCGTTTATGTAGATACATAATGATTGAATTATTGATGTGCATTCACGTCACTGCTTAGCATCGGCTTAGAGACGATAGCATCGCTCAGTGCTGCTAACATTCGTTACAATATCAAAAAGTCGGTTTAAGTTAACCGCGGAACTTTTACTGCATCGTTGACGATCTCAATTTATGCTCAAGTTTTGGTGTTAATGGACTGAACTTTGTAGACCATCGGCTCTTAGTAAAGTATCGAGGTAAAGTATCGGTACTTTACTCAGTACTTGGAAAAAAGCATCGAGTACGAAATACTCGAGTATTTTTTGGAAATACTACTCACTCAGTATCGTTCTATCACTAGTCACTGCTGCTAGTATAATTACGTGCCATATTTGTGTATTGTAACGAGTTTCAAGAGATCTTGTATTTTTGCAATTTCGGTTAACATCCGAATTTCTGAACTGTCGAATAAATAACCCAAATATTCAGTATAGCAAAATGATCTTTATTTGCACTACTTTCGTAGTAGTACTACAAAATTACAAAACTCGTTTACTTCACTAATAGCGTGTTAAAATCAAACTGATTCATTATTCCTCAGCTTGCGCTGCTTTTATACTCTCGGTTACCTCGTTCGCCCATTCCTCACACAGCTGCTTATTTATTTCTCCTTTATGTATCTGGTATTCACTTTTGGCTTCTAGTTATGTGCGTGTGTATGTGTGAGTAATAACGAGTAATAACTTCTGCTCTTAGGTGACGACATGTATGTATGTGAAATATTATCTTTGCTGTTAGCTTTTTACTTGTATGTGTAGCTGCTTTGATGTTTACATATACATATGTGTGGCTGCTTGCTTTACTGTTATTGTGCATTTATTTACTAGCAGCATAGTGATGTATCAAACTGATAATATCCGCCACAGTATTATAAATTTGTTAATATTAAACCTGTAAGCAAGTTTATTTGAAAAAACCATAATTCTGTCAGTTAAAGAATTATATTTTGATTAGCGGCTTTCAACACTTTTAAATTTTCTTGTACTAAATATGGCGGTGCAGTTTTCAAAATGTTGTTAACTTCTTTTTTGCGGCATAAAATTAATCCACTCCCCAAGTTTCATCACTTTATCAGTCTTTTTAATCCATTCTCCCAGTTTTTTCCATTTTTTGAAATTTCCATATCGAGAAGTGGACGAGGTTATCATCTAATTTCCAGAATGTTCTGTATTTTGAGTACAGTTATGCTCGTGTGTTAAATTTGGTGAAAATATCTCAATTTTATGGAAGCACAGACGGAATGCTAGTTATAAACAAGGGCGTGGATGGTAACCGATTTCGCCGATTTTTGGTGGAATTTATTGTCATAAAAATAATGCTCATACCAAATTTTGTTACGATCGGTCGATTTCGCACGAATTCGTACAACTTTTGCATGTGTGTCGTTGTTGTGACTCCACAATCAGGGCTGTAGGCAGGGGGGGAGGCCAAGTGCCCCACCCCTAAATTCTTGAAGTCTTATAATATTATCATTTACTTAATTTTTTTTTGCCATTTTTAATTTTAGTGGGATTCTATTCTTGAAGTGGAAAGTGTGTAATTATTACAATTACTTGGATTTGAATACAACATTCTTGGAATACGGTTTATGGAGACTTGGTTTCTCTGCCATTGATTTAAAGTTCAAAGTTGAATCGTTTAATAATAAATTACAAAGATGGACATACGCAAATTTTTTAAGGTAAGATGTTTACTAAGTAGTGGAAGGAGTAGGGTCTGTGGTATACTGTGCTGATCCGGAAATAAGCAGATTCTACAGGCTGCCGGATTACTGTAGCGTTTTCCAAGCGGAAATAGTAGCCGTAACCAAAGCAGTAGAAACCCTGGAAGAAAATAGCCCAACCTGCAATCGTGTTAACTTTTATATTGACAGTCAAGCAGCAACTAAGGCAATAATCTCGCATAGCACAGCATCTAAATGCGGGTTAGAGTGTAAGCAGTCCCTGGAGAGAATCGGGACAGGGAGAAGCATACATGGGAATAGATGGGAATGAAAAAGCGGATGAACTAGCTAAAAGGGAGCATCCCTTGAAGCTTGCTCCGTAGACGTCCCCAATTAGACTGGGCGAAATTAAGCGAAGGCGAGAGGTGCACATGATCGACCAAGCAGGAAAGGCGTGGGTTCAAGCGCGGGGCTGTAAAGTGTCGAAGATTATGTGCAGGTCTTACAACCTTAGACTAACAAAGTTGCTTTCTATCATTAAAAGGAGAGGACTGTGGAATCATGACGGGTATGCTGACTGGACACTGCCTTCTGGCGTGACATGCCTTTAAATTAGGCTTGGTCAGTGATAGCAGATGTAGGAAGTGCGGGTTGGAGGAGGAAACGATCGAGCACGTTTCTGTGCTCGTGCCCTGCACTTGCCAGGCTAAGACTCCAGCTATTAGGAGTGATACAGCTGTCAGATCTAGAAGCAGCAAGTGGCTTAAGTCCTAGGAAGCTTCTAGTATTTCCAAGAGGACGGAGTTATTTTATAACATAGGTCCTGGTTTTTGATAGGGTTTTTCAGTTTGGTCATTAAAACAAACTTCTGGTAACACTACGGACTTATTCAGTCTATGTGAGGTCCTCATGGACCGGCCAGTTCAACCTAATCTAGCCTATGATGTTTACTACTGATAACCTTAGCACTTTTAACCACAGTGGATACCATTTAGTTAGATTTAGTCACATTTCTATAAAATTGCAGTCTGCAATTAACCTTGGTAATTCCAAAGAGAGGCGCCAACACGTTATTCGGGCAGAGTTTGCTGAAATTTTGGATGGTGAATTTTCTGCTGCCCGCTTTTGAAATGCATTTTACACACTTTTGTGATGTATTATTGTTTGTTTCGAGATATTGTATTAATTAATAAATCTATTCTATTTCATAAAATCACAATGGCGCAAGGCGAAAACTCCAGAAAAATGCATATTACCAGTGGGCGCCAGAAAATACATCCACCATAATACATATATGCACAAATGCGTACAAATATATGGGGTATTCCATCCCATTTCGACCAATTTTGAACCCGACCCCTTTAGAATTGGCTGAAAGTTTTTCTTCTTTTTCTAGCTTACGAAAGACGTTTTCAGAATTTTTCATTTTTTCATCCAACTCAAAAAAAAGTTATGAATTTTAAAAAAAACACCGTTTTTGTTTTCAAAATGCTATAACTTTTTCAAAAATTGACAGTTTGGGATCTTTTTTTTTAAATTGTTTTTAAATGTACTTTTCGGAAAAAATACAAAAAAATGTTTAAAGTTTTTTTGTTGTAATTTTTCAGTTTTTCGAGATTTTTCGAATTTCGCCATTTTTTTTTCTCATAAAAAACTTCAATCAATTCTGCAATCATCCCCACTAATCCCGGTGTGGGCCGATATGTAATTGAAAAAAAACCTAAACATTTTTTGTATTTTTTCCGAAAAGTACATTTAAAAACAAATTTAGAAAAAAAAAGATCCCAAACGGTCAATTTTTGAAAAATTTATAGCATTTTGAAAACAAAAACGGTGTCCAACTCAAAATAAGTTATGAATTTAAAAAAACGGTGTTTTTTTTCAAAATGTTATAATTTTTTCAAAAATTTACCGTTTGGGATCTTTTTTTTTAATTTGTTTTTAAATGTACTTTTCGGAAAAGAATACAAAAAAAATTTGTAAATCAATTAAATATCGCCCCAC
>JARSSU010022039.1:0-13369 GCA_029619165.1 Eurosta solidaginis
ACCACATCGCTAGGTGTGTTCGCGTGAACACGCTCCCAAGTGGATCATGGCCGTAGACCGTAGCAGCAGACCGTAACACTGTATTAAATACAGGCATGCTTAACCAACGAACCGATATCATTTCGTTACGATAATTAACGTTAATAAACGAAACAAAGTCATTTCGTTTCGTTATTAACATTAAGAACGTCAAATTAACGAAATGATTTTGTTTCGTTTTCTGCCATATCAAAACGAAATCAAATCGTTTATGTTGATTATTAATTTCAAACTATGCTGGCAAAGCTGATTGATGGTGGAGTCATTATAGGTGAAAGCATTAGCCAAGCTGACTGCAACTTTTCTCATGAATTTTGACAGTACGAACATTTCTCAGAGTATTTTTGACATTACCACCAACGAATTACACAAACAAATTACATGGAGTTTGTGTGTATGTTCGCTCGCTGTTACCACCTTACGGTTTCACCAGGGCTATAGCATTGCCAGCACAATTCAAACATAAAGTATCACGTTTTTGTTAACGTTTTTAACGTTAACGAAAGCTTTTCGTTTCGGTTAAAACGACATACAATTTATCTTGATAATTTCTTTATCGATGATATTTCGAAGTGTTTCAACGGAAACGATGGAAATTTTTTGACAAAGCGCCAAATACACGACACGAACATTTCCGCGAACATTCCCGTTATGTCATGTTTCTGCGACCTTTTCTGTCGTGTATGGTGGTGTTGGCCAGTTCGCGCAAATGTTCGCCAATAATATTTTAATTTTTGGCGAACATTTGCGCGAAATGTTCGTGCGTGTATGGCGAAATAGCTCATAATCGTAGTAATTTCTGAACGGAACAGACGTGCGCGGAAAAGTAAAATGGACAATAAAAAATTTCTGAGTGAATTTATTGAAATGTATAAATCTTTGCCATCATTGTGGCAAGTAAAAAGCAAAGATTATTGTAATAGAATTAAAAGGAATAATGATTATGCGACTTTAATCGAAAAAATCGAAAAAACAATTGTTGTCCGTATTCATCGCTGTCTGAAAGAGAACTAATGTTCGGCCAAAAGTTCGTATGGTGTATGGCCAAAGCTGCGAACAAGATTGCGGAATGTTCGCGGAAATGTTCGTGTCGTGTATTTGGCGCTTAAACGATTAGCTTAACGTTAAGGTGCATCCCTGATTAAATATAACTACGCTCTTATAATATTTTACTTCAGAGGGGTTCTATTCGGAGTCATATGTAGTGTACTTGAGTGTATCGATACTACTGTAGTCACGTTAGATTAATCAATAAACATGATCAAACGCAAATTTAATACAAAATACTCTTACAACTAATAATAATGAAATTTAGTGAAAATTTAGATGCTTCTGTGTAAAAACTCTTGCTTAAACGTGTTGCGCGTTGTTGTTGTTGTAGCGATAAGGTTACTCCCCGAAGGCTTTGGCTTTGTTATCGATGTGATGGTCTTTTGCCGGATACAGGTCCGGTACGGTCCGGTAACACAGCACTATTAAGGTACCAACTCGGGAACGATTTATATGGCCACATTAAACCTTCAGGCCATCTCCACCCCTAGTTTCATGCACGAGGTCGCCAGAACCTCGTCTGGGTAATTCTATACGACAGCACCTCTGTCGATATTTTTGGACGCGTATTAGCAGTGTCATGATGTCATAATAGCCTCATAGGCTAGGGAAAACTCTGAACTTCTTATTCACTACGATGAGAGCCAAATTTTTCGTCTGTCTATCAAGATATCACCGAAGTCAAAAAATCCACGCAGTTTCTTTTGGTGACATTAGTCACCCTCTGTTTGAGCACGCTCAGCAAGTACCCAAACCAACAAATTACAAAACAAGATCGCGCATTGCGCATGTAAACATAAGATTAGCTTTTTTTATGGGCATTTTTTACGTTATTTTCCTTTAGCTCTTGTTTTTTCTCTCTTTCTTTCATTCGCTCAAGCAGTCAAGTGTGACGTCGATGCGCAGAACGAAGCAATTTTGAACTCGTGAATGCGCAATTTTCTGTAGTGTGATTTGTGACCCAAACCATTGAAGGGTACCACATGGAATATAGCGCTTTCTCACTATTGACCTGAGAGGCAAGACAAAACGTATTCCGCATTTGTGCAGAGCCAGAGATGTTGGATGAAGAGCTGCAATAATAAAAAATATTTATTAAGCTGGAGACATTGCTTCTTTAACGGTAACCGTATCGGTAACCTTTTAACAGCTGATTCGACCAACCTTATGAGAATCAATGCAATCGATTATTGGTGCCACTAAGGTCGTAACCGTATCGTAGCCAACCAATTGGGTTTTGGTTTACCGTCGTAACGATAAACAGCTGATTACGTTAGGGATACGGATACAGCGATACGACATACGGCACCAATGACTCCAGCCGTTTTGTGTATACTTGTATAGTATATTTTCGTCTTTGTAAACTAATGGTGGCCCTGAAACTAGGGGAGGTTACTGCGTCTGGGTTTCACGACTTATTCGTGGTACATCATGTATATCCGTTTGTGTGCTGCAGCTTTTCCGTGCGAAGTATTGACCTTTCGCTCCAACGGTGTCACTTAAAAAAGCGAACATGTAGAAGGGACTTTTTTTATTTATCCTTCGTTCTTCCTTCACGTTGTAGCGGCGAAAGTATTGTCCGATATTTTGGTAGATAACTGTAGAAATGACCGTTGGGGACGATGAGACAACTTCCGTTTTTACAAACTCTTGATTAGCACTGCTAAGCCATACATAAAATTATATTATATTTTTTATCTTACAACATTCGGGAAAAAATATTTACATCAAAGACGGAAAATATAGCGATGGAGTGGAGTTGGGTATCAAATTTACTCTCTGAGCTCCCACAATAAGGTCACAGGCCTGAAAATGGAGCGAAAAAATTAAGCAATTTTAGGGAAACTAACGCCACTAGCTTTTTCCCAATTTTTCCTCTTCTTGATCTTGCGGGGTAATTCTTTACTTTAGCTCACAACTGCAAAAACTCGTGCAAAAATATCGGGAGAGGTGTCAAAAAAATGCATTTTGGACTCAGGACGACGAATCCGAAAGCGAAAATTAAAAATTTTATTTCTGTCAAAAAATATTCCTAAAAAACTGAAAAATGGCACCGGAGCGCTCCGAAACCGGGGGTGGGATCCATGGTAATTTTGCGCAGAACACCTTTCTGCGTTGGCGGCCTTCGGCCGCGCTTATAATAAATTACCATGGGAGACCAAATCTATATCCGCGCAAAACACTTTTACCCACATTTTTTTTGTGGGTACACAACACCATCAAAATTACAACAGCCACATGAAAATTTTCAACTTTGTAAATATATCTGGAATGAAATAAAAATTTGAATTTCCGTTTTCGGATTCGCGGTCCTGGGTCCAAAGCGCGTCTTTTGACACCTCTCCCGATATTTTTGGGCGAGTTTTAGTAGTTGTGAGCTAAAGTAAAAATTACCTATACATTTTCACATCAAAAGTAAATAAACAAGAAATGTAAACATAAACAAAGTTTGACATTTTATGACACACCTTCGAATGAAAAAACATGAAAAATGCAACTCTGATGCTTTTACCTGGTTATTGTACCATGATTGAACCAGATAAATATCAGGATCAGAACGTTGTTGTTGCATTTGCGTGTTAAATTTCTATCCGTATCTCGTTCAAGTCTCAATGGAACGTAACTAACGTTGTCGTTGCATTTGCATGTTAACATTCTACCCGATAAAGCCGGAGTCATTGGTACCGTATGTCGTATGCGCTGTATCCGTATCCCTAACGTAATACAGCTGTTTATCGTTACGACGGTCAACCAAAACCCAGTTGGTTGGCTACGATACGGTTACGACATTAGCCGGCACCAATAATCGATTGCATTGATTCTAATAGGTTTGTCGAATCAGCTGTTTAAAAGGTTACCGATACGGTTACCGATATAAAGCACCAATGTCTCCAGCTCAAGGTTCACGCGTCACTGCAACTAATGACAAAGATGCCCTTTTTGAAAACGTGGCGCCTGATGCTCCCTGTTTTGTGTAAAGGTGGCAAAATCATCAATTCCGGATTTTTAGTCAGTTTAATGAAATTGGTGAAATAAGTTGAAACTTTTGGTGAGTGCGTGTGTTTTCACAAAATTGTTGTTTCAAACGCCAATTATTGCAAATTGTACTTAAAATAAAAAAGCAATCTGCATTGATGCTTTGCTATTGTAGAAATCTAAACAAGAAGAATATCATTTGGCAAATTTATTGGTTGGTGAAGACACTTGAGCAGAACCTGAAATTTTAATGAATGAAAGTATGTAAATACCCATTGTAAAACCGCTTCGCTCAACATCGGTTAAGTATCCCATGTGGGGGATATCTCGTGCAAACGCGTCTACCTACACACACTTGCCTTATCTTTTGCGCAAAACAAATTCAGAATTTGGAAACTGCGAGCTATATGCAAATAATAAGCAAAGGCTGCGTGTCAAAGGTAAATCTCTTGTGAGTCTATTATTATTATACATATATGTAGGTATACATTTGCAAATTGCAAGTGCTTGAAATATAATAAATAATAATCCACTGAAGAGGTGACTATGTTCTACATAGACCACGACCAAATATGTATTTACTGACGACTTAATATACCGGGTTATGCCAGAAGAGTTAATATACCATAAGAGGTCAGCATTAAGCATAATTTAGCTATTAAAACAAAAGTTATGATAGTTCAAATCAGCAGCGGCAGATTAAAGCTTTTATGAAATACTAAGGCTAAAATGAACAATCAATGCCGAAGATATGCTTATCCTATATGTTTTGGTGCTCTCTTTAACTCGAAGCATCTAGTTAAAGAACTCCAAGCAATCATTAGGAATAAATCAATTCCTAGGACTATCAGGCTTGCACCGCAAGGTGGCTGATTTATTTCTGGCTAAGAATTGTTCCTTATATAATAATACACCAAAAACAAAGGGCCGTGTTTTTGTCGCCATGCTTGGCAAAATGGCAAATACTCCCGTAGTAGTTACATTGATTCTATTAGATCTCTAGTAATACCCATAACCCATGCATCGGACAGCGGAAAATGCATTGAAAGAGTACCTTGTAAATCGATGAAAGAAATAGGGTACATCTACGGGTGTACGAAGTTGTAGTGCGACCGATGCGCTATAGTTCAGTCGAAGTTCTTCACAACCACAACAGTCTCGAAATTTATATTTATCGGAACGTATTGCGTTTGATTCTAGTCTTATAAGTATCCTTCCAAGTCGGAATTATCGAAGGCAGAATTGTTTCCTGGACACCTAATTTTAACTCGAGCTTATTGTAGTGTGTTGCAATCTGCAAGTTTGAATCCTTGCGATTAAGCAAGTTATTCAAATATTTGGGGGCCAGAAACACACCTAAGAAAAAGGTTGTTCTTATGCGTCGCCACTATTTCACCAATTGGGATGACCAAAGAAGATTATATGGGGTACCCTTAATGTTCCTTGGTCCGCCCAATAGGTGTAAGTTATCCCAATACATGGATAATTGGGTTAACTTGTTGAGCAACGAACGTCACTCTGCAATAGGTTAAACATTTAAGGTTCTAGAATCAACAAGTGACATACCGCAATTTGTGTCCTCCATGTAACGTGTTCCCACATGACACAAACCAATTGCAATGTGGAAACCACGCATGAAAAAGAAGTATGAAGAAGAAGCCTTCCACCGCCTGCTATTTCCAACTCAGTGAAGAGCTCCTCATTAGACCGGATCTAAAATGAGTGTCGAGGGTAATCGTAACAGGGCCGAAGCATCTTTAATAAATACCATTAAAGGGTGGTTTCTGTACGTAGAGAGAGGACTTTACTTTTCAATTGCATATTCAGTTCAACCATGGGTCCACCCGTAGGCAAGAGTGTTTCTCTCTTTGACATCGAAGCGGATTTTTATGTAGTTCATTTATTTTATGAGTTGCAGTTGAATTGTTTGTATATTGGGAGCCAAGCAAAAATGTTCGCTATATATTCATAAATAATTCGACGATATGATGATCATTACATCCTACCGACCGGTCTACATATGATGTTATAAAGAATTTGCACAATTTACTTTTTATTAAATAAAAAAATGTGGAAATTGGAAATTATTGACTGGCATAGGTCGCAAAACGAGGTGTGACTGACTGACAGTTGCATGTTTGTCTCAAATGTTTCATAAAACTATAAATAAATCGGTGTAGTTTGGAGGACGTATATCTACATATTACACACACAGCAGCTCATAGGTACCTGTATAAAACTTGCGTATAAATATTTACATACACACCAAAAAAATTTGCTCACAAAGGCTAATTTCGTATGATTTAAAAAAGCCTAGAAGCATTTGAGACTTGATACTGGAAAGCACTTCAGTTGTATTCTGTTTCAAAAGCTGTTAAAACTCAAAAATACCAAATGTTCAATAGACGAAGAAGACTTTGTCCAAATATGGGGGATACAAATCAAATACGGTAATGATAATCTAGTAGTAAGATGATTAAGCTAAACTTTATATGATGCTGTGATGTAAGTTTAAAAGTAATATGTAATTAAGACTAACAAACTAACAAATGGCGGCCGCCGTGGTGTGTTGGTAGCGTACTGGGTTCAAGCCCCGGACAAGTTACATCGAAAATTTAGAAAAAAGTTTTTCTAAGTGGGGTTGCCCCTCGGCAGTGATTTGTCAAAAACTCCGAGTGTATTTCTGCCATTTAAAGGTTCTCAGTGAAAACGAAGCTGCCGTTCCTATTCGGCATAAAACATGTAAGTCCCGACCCGTCATTTTGTAGGAAAAATTAAAAGTAGCACGACGCAAATTGGAAGAGAATCTCGGCCTAGTAAAAATAATAATAATATGTAACCACTTAATTATTGAAATACAATGAACTTAATATTATATTCTAAAGAAGATCACACATACATACATAGGTTAGAATAACGCTGCGCTTCCGCCGTATTAAGTACATATTTCTTATGATGATTTGTAGGATTTTTTGCTGGGTTTATATCTAAATTATTTTATATATATGTATGCATGTGCATTTATTTTTACAACCAAATAAAAAATTTGTTGATGTCCTAAAATAAAAATTTTTCAATAGTGCATATTTTATTACATATGTTGTTACAATTTAGCATCGCTCAATTGCTTCTGATGATGGGTATAATGAACATACCTGCTTTTACAAAACGTACAAAGTCTTAAATGCAAAACAATACATTTTGAATTGAATTCGAGTTTTTCCGAACTAAATATTTTTCGAATAAAATGGCGTTTTCTTGTTTTTTGGAAGAGGATAATTTCGCAATATCTCATATCATATCGATGACGTCGCGGTAAAAGCTGCTGACTCCATTTTTCACTCAACACCACTTTTTGATACTTATAGAATGGGAACGACTTCAGCACATGGTTGTAAAAGAAAAGTGTGTATTAAATGTCCAGAATACCTTAAAATTACTAATAACAAAACATGCTAACTCCAACAAAATTATGAAAACCTGCTAACTCCATATAATAATTTATCCTGCAAAGCCCGCCAAACGCACACGTTGAAGCTAGCATGCTAAGAAACATAACGGTATATTTTTTTGTTGGGCAAACAACAACAACAAAAGTTATTAAAGGTCAAAGTTCATAATAAACTTTTTTTTAATCTAAATTACTTCTAAAGTATTGAACCGATTTTCAAAATTTTGACGTCGTTGGATATGTATTTCCAATACCTTTCATTTGATGTATATCTAAGTATATAACTGCAAAGAATTTCCGAAATATATAATTTTTTGATAAAAACGTATCAAAATTTTTAAAAACTGTAATTTTTATTAATTGCTGTATTAAATATATGAAAATATAGTTTGGTAGATGGGAAATAATTTAAGCTTTCATTTAAAATTATATATATATCCTAGTCCATCATGCAATACCCAACTGTCCTGTTCCTGGTATACCAAAACTTAATTTTGGGCAAATAACAGTAAGTCTGCGCAGAACACCTGGTATTTGTTTCTCTATGTGCGAACACCTTTTCCGAGTTGGCGGCCTTCGGCCGCGCTTATTTAAATAACCCTGGGCTACGCCGTGCCAAGTCCGTGGTTGCCTGAACCGTGGCAACATGCACGGTACGCACTACTTTTGCGCGTTTTTAGGTACAGCCTAATAAAATTACAACACACATGTTGAAAATGGCAATAAGGCCATACTGCTTTATTTCAATATACATGCACATACATACATACATATGTACAAATAATATGCGTAATTTACTTGGGAATATAGCACTTTTAAACATCGAATTTTTTAGTATTTTAAGGGATAGGAATACAAGCAGCATATCAAATGAAAGGTAATTTTACTACCTATACAATGAAAAAATTGAAAATCGGTTCGATTCTTAAAGAGAAATTAGATTTCAAAAAATGGTGCTTCATATGAACTTTGACCGCCCTTATAACTCTGTTATTGTCATGTTGCACCACAACAAACTATGTGTAGGTATACTCACCCTGACATGCTCGAGTCAACCTCGATACACTTCATCTCATTTTGGAATTGTCGTATACTGCACCTTAAGCCCAAATACTCTGCATGTGGTTATAAGTGGTGATGTGACCTACTAGATTTGGTGTAGCTGCTTCACACACTATTTTTTCGTCCTGCAACATCTTTATGGCGTTGCAGTATACCCACTGCAACGTACGTACCAACAAACTAGTGATCAGCTGACGCCTCTATCTATCGAGTGTGCAATATAATATGAAAACTTACTCACGACGTGCAACGCCCTTACGTACTTAGCCCGGAATCGTAGATACTCAACAATTTTGATTTTTTCCGTAAGTAACGGGTCAGCTGAGTCGCTATACTCTCACTAGACAGAGTTGCCCAGATAAACTTAGCTTTGTGTGCGCTAATTTTGGTTTTGACGTCGTTGTTGCAGTCTATATACACAAAACTCCTAATATAAAGATCTGAAATTGTGAAAATAATTCGAAATAATTATGTAAAAGATGCAGATTAGAATATGGTGTAAGACTCCGTACTATATATAATTCTAAATTTTAATTCCACGCCTATTTTACAACATCAAAAATTAATTGGAGAAAAGTTGATGCGTTTCCATAACATGCATGCAAAAATGGTACAATGGCAGAATAGTGCTTTTTATCTGTAACAATACACATCACACAAATATGTATGTACATGACACCGACGCACACAATGATCCCTAGCGAACTGGGACTTGAGAGTTCGGTCAACGTCGCTTATCCGTACGACAACGGCCGTAACGCGTACGCACATCACGCTCGCCAGAGGTGAGTCACACTCTCGCTTGCTGCATACTCTTCGATCAATCTTTGACCGAAATAAGCAGTAGCGTTGCGCATAAAAAACCAATGTAAACGCAGAGTCCGGCCACACAATTAACTAAAACAATTGCATAAGTGTGTGTAAAATTGAGTGACAACTCCCTACAGTGTGCTAAAAGAAAATATGGACTGTGAAGATTGAAATTAAGAAGGACTTTGGTCATTTGATATCAAGCTAATCCCTGACTATATTTATTTATATTCGTATAACTAAAAAACGCGGAGGTCGAGCTAACCAGATACAACTTTTTTATAAAAGAAGGTATGTTGTTTCTTCAATGCAAAATTCTTTGCCAAAAATAAAGCGACTGACAAAATAGCCTTCTTTATTTCATAGTTCCTATCTGCTATATCCTTTTGGCTTTATCAAATAAACTGAGCTTTCTGCTTGTCAAGGTGTAATGCTATGTCTAGTCGGCACTTAAATATTAAAAGTGCATTTCTAGGAAAAAAGTTATCTGTGTGTGAACATTCGCGTGGCACTAGCAAAATTGCTAGCATAGTGTTTTATTTATGCGCAAAGTAGGCATGGACGTCTCCTATTGCATTCATTCTGGTGTTTGTTAGCTAGCGCAATCCGTCTGTTCCTGTCTCAAGCACGTTAAGGCTCCATTACTGATACTTAGCATAGACTTGACTTGACTTCGGAACTGTCACTTACAGTTTCTGTTAAATGAACATTGCATGTTACTGATTACTCAAACTTGGAACACTTGACTTGACTTAGAAGTCTGTTGAATTTTGATTTTCTATGTAAGTTCTAAGTGACGTTTACATTTTGAGATGCCATTTGTTTGTTTCAATTTCATTTTACATTTTGTCATACAAATTGACATTTATTTAAAAATAAATTTCAACGCTGATTATGATGCCAGATTGTATGTGCCAAGTGGAGTATAATCGTGGCTAAGTTGCCAAGTTTACGCCAAGTCAGTCTGTGCTAAGTATCAGTAATGGGGGCTTTATGCAGCGAATGACAGGCGATAGCAAAATACAAGAACTATAAAACAATGTAAAAGTAAAAATATTTTCACATTAAGTTTTAAAAATATGTATGGTTCAAAGGAACTTAATAATTAACTAAACCGTATAAAAGTCACTTGACGTGAGTTACGTTCGTGCCGAACAGACGTGTTTTATCTCGCTCTCTGTTTTTTATTCTTTTTATCCAGTTTTTATATATTTATTTTACCTATTTTACCTATTACGATATCTGGTGTAATGGATAAATATTGTGCCAAGTGTGACAAGCATTTTTCGCGTTCGGATACCCTTATTGTGCCTTGTGGTGGCTTTTGCAAGAAAGTCTACCATCGTTCTTGCTGTGAAGGCAACTTTTCAGAGTACGACGTGAATTTGCTTATGAAGAACCGCCACCTAAGTTATATGTGCGCGGATTGCCTAAACGCCTACGGCAAGCTTTGTAACGCCTATGACGCTGTGTTGGCATCCCATAAAGCTACAATGGAGTCCACAATGCTTGCCTTGGACCTTAAATTTAAGGATTTGTTTGCGGAGATGGCTGATATGAAAAGTGTCATCAAAAAACATTTTAAAGATAATGAAGACGACTCTAACAAAAACAATGAAAGGTGTGTGGAGGTGATGGCTGATGGCATAAATAAAATAAAAAATGTTGTTAGCTCTATCACTAATCCGAACTCGTTGACTAGTGGTAATGTTAGTTGCGCGCTCAAACCTCATACTCTATCGATTTCACCTACACTAATGCAGCCATGTATACATTGCCACTTGCTCGCCCGAACACCTGTTTATGCGAGTCCAATTTCTGCTGATAACAATAGTGAGCCTTTTTGCGTTCACTCAGCCACCCCCTCGCATGATTTCAATACACAAATGTCTTATGCTAAACGATTGACAGCACCTGTTAATACTGATGATATTCTCAATACAACTGTTATCCCCAGTGCTGCTGCTAACTTTGCAATGTCTAGTAAGAAGAAGACCCCAGCTTCAAAAAACAAAGCGAATGCTGTTGGGAACAGCACTAATTCTGTTAATGCGGATGATTCTGATGGTGTTAATGTTCCTGTACCTGTTAATACTGCTGAAATTCCCAATACAACTGTTAACCCCAGTGCTGCTGCTAACATTGCAATGTCTGTTAAGAACAAGACTCCAGCTTCAAAAAACAAAGCGAATGCTGTTGGGAACAGCACTAATTCTGTTAATGCTGATGATTCTGATGCTGTTAATGTTCCTGCTATGCAACCCAATTCTGGTAATGATTCGACTGCTGTAACAACAACCGCACTCGCAGCCCCAATCACAGCCCCTGTTTCCGAATCGGTTGCTTTAGAAACTGGTGCTCCTAGGGAGGTGACTGCTGTTCCCCCCCGTAGGTCCATTTTTGTATCACGGCTCCACGCATCGCTGACGGAAGCTGATATATCTAACTACGTATGCTCAAAGCTTGGTGTTGAACTTAACAGCAATATTAATGTTTATAAATTTAATTTTAAGTCTGGGAGAGAGATCTCTTCTTTCAGAATCTTAGTTCCTGACACATTTTTTGATAGGGTACTCGATTCTACTTTCTGGCCGAAGCACTCTGTGGTGCATTTGTTTACTAGAAAGTCGAACCGTGACCGCGCTACTTTAAATGCATCAAAAAACTTGCCAGACAACACTCCAGAAGTGGTACAAACTTAAATTATGTCTTATCAAACGTAAATAATATCTCACTTAGTATACTTTACCAGAACGTTAGGGGGTTGAATACCAAACTAACGGAAATTTTTCTACGGAGTCATGAGAGTCCTTATGATGTACTCGTTTTTACTGAGACTTGGCTAAAACCAACAGTTTTTAATGCTGAAGTTTTATCGAGTTCGTTTCAAGTGTTTAGAAAAGACCGACTGGCCAGAGCTGGTGGAGGTGTGTTAATTGCCGTTCACACTAGGTTTTCCGCGGAGGAACTACATTTTCCTGACTTTGAGGATGTTGAGCTTCTTTGTGTAAGAGTAAAACTTTCCTCAACCTACAAATATTTTATAGCCAACTACGTTCCCCCACAATCTGACATTTCCTTATATTTGAATCATTCCTCAATAGTGAAATCTGTGTGCAGTACTGCCAGGGCCTGTGATTCTGTCACTGTACTTGGCGATTTTAATCTGCCATGTGTGTCATGGAGTCTTATCGATGGGAAGCTAGTCCCTACTTCTTCTCGTGCTATCGACTATGATTTCCTAAACGAGTTTGCAGATGTTGGACTTTTTCAAGTTAACAACATTCAGAATAAATTCGGTAAATGCTTGGATTTAATTTTCTCAGACGATTCAAATTGTTTTGTAAATCGATGTGACCCCCTTGCCCTGCCTGAAGATGTGTATCATCCTGCTCTCGCGATGTTTATGGAATCTTACAATTTTTCTGAGCGTTCCTCCAACGTAGTGCGAAAGACCCCTCACCGATTTCTGTTTAGAAAAGCCAATTGGTCTAAAGTAATACTCGAAGTATCGAGAATAAATTGGCCTGAGTACGATGGGGATATTGATGACAGTATATCCCATTTTAATAATGTATTATACGGAATATTTAAAAAAATGCATACCTACGTCAGAAACCACTGCTATATCATCATCGGCTTGGAGCACTAAAGAATTGAAACGCCTGAAAAACCAGAAGACGCGTTCATTCAAACGTTACAAACTTTCTGGATCAATGACTGACTATGCGGCCTACTCAATTTTACGTCACAAAGTATAACACATTGAACAGAATTTGTTACAAGAACTATATCAGTAGGATTAAAATGCCAAATTTTTGTCAATCCTAAGTCGTTTTACAGCTTCGTTAATTCAAAAAGGAAGATAAAAGGGTTTCCTTCTACAATGAAGCTAAATGATAGATTCCAACGATAGCTTCGAAATTGCTAACATGTTTGCGGATAGGTTTTGGATAGGTTTGCGGAGGGGTATCCCACGAA
>JARSSU010022040.1:0-13980 GCA_029619165.1 Eurosta solidaginis
CTCTCAATAGATCTCAGCAAAGCGTTTGACTTAGTAAATATCTATATTATGATCCAAAAGCTTAAGGAGTTGGGAGTTAATGGCACTGCTATTAACCTCTTCGAAAGCTTTTTAACTAATAGAAAACACTTTGTCCAAATCAAAGATACAAAAATCTCAATTAAAAATATTAAATCTGGCGTTCCACAAGGATCGAAGTTAGCTGCCACATTATTTTTATTATATATAAACAATATATTTATACTTGAATGGAATTCAGAAATTCTATGCCGATGATGGGACTTTTTGTATGCTATTGATACTCTCGATGACCTCTTGGCTAATATGCAAAGAGATCTTAAGTTAATTTCACAATGGTTTCAGCGTAATTTATTAAACATTAATCTATCTAAAACTAACTTTATAATATTCAACAGTTATAAAAATATACCTAGTTTGAATGATTTGAAGGAAATTTATCTGGAAGGCAGCTTTATTTCGAGAGTCGACAATTTAAAGTACCTCGGAATTTGGTTTGATGCCAATTTAAACTGCCGAGAACATATAAACAAATTGAAAATTACCAATTGAAATTAATACCACTAAATTTTGCTATTTATAGAAATCGGAAACTTATTCCACAAAAACTCATGTGGCTTCTGTACAACGCCTTGGTTTTGTCACATATTAATTATTTAAATCCAATTTGGAACACTTGTTCCGAATAGCTAACAAATTATACAAAGAATTCAAAATGAAATAATAAAAAATATTTTAAATTTGCCGCTAAGGAGCTAAGGGCTATACCAAGACAGGCTTGATGTACGCAAGAACTCCATCCTTCATAATTTAGACATTCCAGAAGAATCAACCCAGAATATACAGTTAGAGTTAGAATAAATATGAAACCACGTATCTATCCATCGAATGGAAAGATGTGCAAAATCACTAAGACATTATGGTGTTAAACTTTTCAACAAACCTCCAGTTGAAGTTAAAAATGCAAGAAATGTGCCATGCTTTAAATTCCAGTTCAAACGGCTACTTCTTACAAGATTTGATTTTAATATCTAGATGCAAATTACGTTCCACACTATATTTTTAATTGTACTCATATAATATTAAATTATTAAGCTAAATTTAAGTTTTATTTAAATTCTAATTCTTATTTCCTTATTGTTGTCTTTCATTGTAACCTCTCATAATAATTGATAACAAATATAGTAAAATAGAAATAAGCTATTTTCTCTCACAAAAACTTCGCTTTTTTTGAGAAATCTTGTAATAATTTTACTTTGTTGTCAATAAAGAAAAAAAATAGATTCTAAAATAAACAGTTATCCCCTTAGTCTTTCCGATTTTTCTCACCTCGCACGACCTACTACTATCACCCACCAAATCAGGTCACTCTGCTTACAGCGTGGAATAGATGATGAAAATATTGGATGCTTCCGTTGATGGCATTACGCTACCGACTGTCAAATACCCAGAGATATCGTTCGATAACACTCTTACCGTCAAGGCGCATGCCTCAGAATTAGTACTTAAATACAAACCGCAACAAAATCTACAATTTCGTTGCCATAAGCAACTGAGAAAAAGATAAATAACGCTGCTAACTTTCAAAGCGATTAGCCGGCCTCTCATGTGCTGCGACTCGTACGTCCGGTCGTCTGGTCTAGAAACACACACTGTAGGCATGTCAAAATTCTGCGCACTGAACTGCCACGCGATGTCTTCTTATGACCCCTGAATATCATCTTCATAATGAAGCAAAAGAGCTCAACATAAAAGAGCATAACGAAAAGGCTGGATTTGCTAAATTGTCACAAACCTAGACACACCAGCAATCAAACTGCTTGGTCTAGCTCCACCTCCAAGAGGGATAAGTCAGCATCTCCCTGAGAACTATGACGAGATTCCGCACATGCTTACTCAGCCGTTTGATCCAGATAATCATAGGAAGCTCTAAGCAGAATCCACACAAAACCGGTAAACACCGACATATGTACGTAATATATGTCCTGCATGCGGTGTGTCTCCGCATGACACCAACCATCTTTTCAATTGAAATGTGATACTTACACCTCTTACAGAAACATCCCCATGGTCTAACCCTGCCAAAAATACTAGTTTCCTTGGACTCCCGTTAGAAGATTTGGATGGAAATTGCGTGAGTGAGTTTCACCTATTGAATGGGAAGAAGCATTGTTAACACAACAACTAGAACAAAATATAAATAATTTTTAATTTTTAAATAGTTTGCAAAAATTTAAACAACGTGACGCCAGGACGGAAAAGGCCACAGCTGTTTCGATTATACCTTCTAAATATCTTCACAGTCTTTTCTATCAGGATTGGGACTCTAATCTGCACTCCTACGATGGTTGAAGTGGTACAAACGCATTCAGCCACGTCTTGCCTTAGTTGTCGTAAACTTATCCCAAGTGCCTTCGTTGCATATTTTATTCTTTGCACGGTACATACTTTGTGCATTATCATGTGTCAAAGATATGCTTTTTTATTTATGTATATTTTCAGCTAGGCAGATCTATTGTGTTGGGTGCAAATAAAACAAAGATTATTCCACCTTTCAGCTCGACGTCTCGCCAATTTTCCTTGGCATCTTCAGGAGCGTGACACTGTATTTATTTAAGAAAACAAAAAACAACAAAGAACACAATCAGATTCATTAAGAATTAAAATTTAAAATATTGCAATTAAAATGCTTAAGATCCATACAAATATGTTCACCATATTTATATTTCAACAACAATGGTGGAATAATCTTTGTTTTATTTGCACCCAACAAAATAGATCTGCCTAGCTTAAAATATACATAAATATTATTCAAACAGATCGGAAGAAAATTATATATATTATTCACGGAAAGCTTGCCGGTAATAAAAATTCTGCATTACATCATATTTCAACAACAATAAAGAACAACATAGCCGAACCATGAAGAACTACTAAAACCACATGAAATATAAATATGGTGAACATATTTGTATGAATCTTAAGCATTTTAATTGCAATATTTTAAATTTTAATTCTATATGAATCTGATTGTGTTCTTTGTTGTTTTTTGTTTTCTTAAATAAATACAGTGTCACGCTCCTGAAGATTTCAAGGAAAATTGCGAGACGTCGAGCTGTAAGGTGGAATAATCTTTGTTTATTTGCACCCAACACAATAGATCTGCCTAGCTTAAAATATACATAAATATTATTCAAACAGATCGGAAGAAAATTATATATATTATTCACGGAAAGCCTGCCGGTAATAAAAATTCTGTATTACATCATAATTTACAACAACAATAAAGAAAAACATAGCCGAACCATGAAGAACTACTACAACCACATGAAATATAATATGGTGAACATATTTGTAGAATCTTAAGCATTTTAATTGCCATATTTTAAATTTTAATTCTATATGTATCTGATTGTATTCTTTGTGTGTTTTTGTTTAAATTAAAGAAATACAGTTTCACGCTCCTGAAATGCCAAGGAAAATTGGCCGAAACGTCGAGCTGAAAGGTGGATAATCTTTGTTTTATTTGGCACCCAAGACAATAGATCTTGCCTAGCTTAAAATATCATAAATATTATTCAAACAGATCGGAAGAAAATTATAGATATGCTTTTTGTTGTTGGTAGCTCACAAAATTTACTAGTTTTAAATTGTTCTAAATGTAAGCATATGACATTTCACCGTGTGAACCCAGTTTTGAATCCTCATACACTAGATGGCACCCCTTTGGAGCGTATATATATTGCAAATGATTTACGTGTCCTTTTTGATCCGAAACTCAGTTTTAACATGCATATTCCATGGCCCGTACCCCTCTAAGACTCTCTACACATCGCTGGCCGTCCATACTTGGGTAATGCTCGCGCCTTTGGTGTGATATCTCTCAAAATCATATAAATCGCATTGAAACTGTACAAAAGCAATTTCTTTATTTGCATTACCTGGACTTAATTGACTCAAATCTTAACCTACCACATACAGAAGTAAATAAATAAAATAAATGTAAGGCGCGATAACCTCCGAAGAGATCTAAGGCCGAGCTTCTCTTCCAATTTGCGTCGTGCTCCTCTTGATTTTCCATACAAATTGACCGGACGGGACCTACGTGTTTTATGCCGAATCCGAACGGCATCTACAAGGCAGATGAGTTTTCACTGAGAGCTTTTATGGCAGAAATACATCGGAGCGCTTGCCAAACACTGCCGAGGGGCTACCCCGCTTAGAAAAATTTTCTTCTAATTGAAAAACCTTATTCTAAAATTTTGATGTTGCTTTGCCCGGGGTGTGAACCCAGGGCATACGGTGTGGTCGGCAGAGCACGCTACTATCACACCACGGTGGCCGCCACCATACAGAAATAGTCTTCTTCTTATTAGCTTACCCTCTCTAGAAAATCGCAGAATATTACTTGGAGTATTGTTTATCCATAAGTTCATTATTGGAGAAATTGACTCCGCTGACCTCTAAGCCGATTGAATTTGCTGTCCCTCCTAGAGTATCCAAACAATATGTACCTTTTCATTTACCCTTTGTCGTCGAAACTTTGCTAAAAATAATCCTCTCCTTATCTGGTGTTCGCACTACAATGACTTGTATAGCTGTATCTATTAGTCTTGAATGTACTTTGCACCTTACGTAATGCAATACTCGCCTATTTAGTCTTAGAGGTAGCATATAATTTGTTTTTTACACGCCTTCATTATTTGTCCCGTAGAAAACGCAGACACGATATGGAATAAGGATGGGTTGGACACATTGACTCTTCAACCTGGGACTTTAATAAGAAACAAGGCAGTACTGTACTGTTTGATTGGAATCTGGTGCATTCCAAAAACATTAAAAATATGATTTCTCACGAGATACTGACCGGAATCGCATGCAATTTAGGGGTCAGGCATCTAGTTGATTGGAATTCGGTGCATTCCAACGACTTGCGTTGTGCGATGTTACTTTTCATGCATTGTGATGGTATGCAACACTATATTATCGGAGTCTGCCGTATTTCGACGACATACTGATGGAAACTTGTTGCTTTCCCCCAGGAAGCCGATGGGAACCCTGTGCATTCCGAATACTTGCTGAGTGGAATCTGATGCATTCCGCCAACATACGATTTTTGCTTTTATTTCTAGCTTTATATCAGAAAATCAATTGTATTGTTATATATATTATTGGGGGCTAAGATGCTTGGCTTGTATATCATACCTGATTCAGGCTCTGGATAAGGGACTATTATCAGTTTTAGGACCGGCCATAGTGACGAACTGTCACGCGTGATTAGTCATCACGTCCTGCACGAGGTTGCCCCTGCTTCTACTGATAATGGCGGATCTAGAGAGAAACAAACTCGATAAAACCCGCATCCATGAGTCATTGTGCCGAGCTAAGGGGAGGGAGGACTCGATTAAATGTCAAGATCGGTATAAAACGGTGACGAACTGGATTGTTAGGGTTTTTGATTATTGACTTGATTTTTGACTTAATGACTTCGGTATTCTACCACCCTTAGTAGGTCGGGGTGAAACCCTATCGAAATGGCTGGTAGGCTAAAGGTGCATCTACCCACATCCCGTGCCTCAAGGTACGTCCCGGATCCATCGCCGTTAAGTTGGTGGTATAGGTGCGGTTGAAAATTTTCCCGCTTTGCGTCCGTACCCACAGGTAATGGCGTCAACCCTCGCGCGGCTTCCCTGCCTAGCATAGATAACCACGAGACTGTTGAAGGGCGGCTACACAATCGGCTCCGGATAGCTTTCACAACGGGAGTCCTGTGGTCGAAGCCTGCCAGGAAAGGTAGGCGATCGACGCCCGCCTAGGAATCTCTGGGTGATCAACGCCTGGCCGAGTAGATGCTGGAGGGCTGCGGCGGAAGGGATGCAGCTCAGATCTATAAGAAGCATTGCCCGGATGCTAGAGTGGGCCAGGAGCGCCGTAGCGGGCGGCGATCGCACACCGGTGTCGGTGCGATGGGGGCGTGCTGCAGGGTGTGGGGGCTAGGAAGCGGCAAAGGTCGGATGAGAGGAATGCCTCTACGACCAAAAGGGCACAAGGAGGTGGGGCCGCAATTACGTTTAAACGAAATCGTCATCCTCGGTGTCCTGGACAGGAGAAGCGAGGATGGTGCCATCTCCCGAGAGGAGTGGCTGTGGGTCGCCAGCGCTATATCAGCGGCCTAGATGACTGCCGTTATGAAGAGCCCAAGTCCGCGGCCATGCTTCGAATACTCGGGGCGGTATCATGGTTTAAGATTGATTACTGTGTTGAAGAGCGGCCTGTATTTTTAAAAGAATAAATTTCTTTGGTTGGGGAGGTCTCGAAGGGAAAGGAGGGATCTCCCCCTTCGACCGAGGGCTCGAGGTGTGGTTCTGCCAGATCCTCTCAGCTGGAGAAAATATTGGAGCTCATTACGGTACTGCCCCGAACCTTTTGACGCATAATGGAGGGTCCTCAGAGTAGAGGAGGCCATTAGACCACGTCGTCAAGTGCTGATTTCTGCTAAACGCAGGGTACACAGGTCCTCTCGCTGACATGGGGGGAGGAGGGGTTAGTAGGGTTAACTCCTATGGTCTCGAGCGTGTGGTCCTCAAGATCTACCACGCCGATTCCAGGGGAGGATGCTCCTCTCTCCCAGAGACTGTTCGGGAGGGGGAGGCGTCCGCCAGTACCCATGGTTTGGTGCTGACCCCGCTAATTCAGACAGCGATAACATGGTTGACGCCTCGTCGATGGCGCGATCTGTCATCAGTGTTAGTCGTCTGGCTGATAGGACAGAGGAAGATCTATAGCCCGGGAGGCGAATCATCGATGGCGGGATCCGTAATCAGTGTAAATCGTCTGTTTGGTGGGGAGGAGTATCTCCTAACCTCCGAGGAGTTTCCGCCAAGGATAGGGTGCAGAAGAAGAGTGGTGTTGATGGAAATCCGTCAAATCAACCTTCAGCACTCTAAGGCGGCTTCCGCAAATTTGTTCCTCCGGCCTTGAAAAGGCGGAGTGGATATAGTCCTTGTCAGGAGCCGTGACTGAGTAGTAAACGGCAGAAAGATTTGTGGATTAAGGACAGGAAACTTCAATACGTTGGCGCATGGGGAGGCAGGTAGGCCTAGATCCTGTGTGCTTGTAAAAAGAGGATTAAAACTTTTATTCTAAACTAATTACAGCAATGCTGACGTAACCAAGGTCTGCCTGGAGCGAGGCAGTAATGAAATGTGGGTGGTCTCAGTGTACATGCCCCATGGGGACGTAGCGGGACCACACCTGCCATACTGGGCGAAATCACCGCTGAAGCAACGCGGAGAAGTGTTGGCGTGATCATAGTTGCCGATGCTAATGGCCATCATAGCATCTGGGGTAGCTCGGATACCAATATTAGAGGTGAGTCTTTATTTACTTTTATTGCAGGTGAGGGACTTTGCCATATGTAATAGGGGGAGTGACCCGACTTTTGCTACTGCGATAAGGAGGAGGTCCTGGACCTCACCCTGGTTAGTAGAGAACAGGAAGATCGGATATCTGGCTGGAGGATTCTTAACGAGCACTCCTTTTCTGATCACCGTTATATTCAGTTCTCGGTGAACGAATAACGTCCCGTTAAAATATCTTTTAGGAACCCTAAGAGTACTAACTGGGACTTGTATTGTACGAAGCTGGGAGAGCTATTGCCTGCGGCGCCTACCGTTATTTCGGACCTGTCCGATCTTAGATTGACGTTCTGGTGGAAAACTTCACCTCTGCAAGCAATAGCGCCTTTCAACTGTCCTGTCCGTTGAAAACTTACAAGGAAGGGAAAGCCGCCCTGGTGGTCTGATTCTCTTGGCGACCTAAAGAGCGTCCAGTAGGCGGCTCTCAACAGAGCCATGAGGAGTAAATTACCCTCGGACTGGGAGCTCTATAAGGAGAGTCTGGGGATTTATAAATATGAAATAAGGATAGCCAAGCGAAATTCATGGAGAAGATTTTGCGAAAACGTGGAAGGCTGCAATGAATCCGCGAGGCTTAGAAAATACTCTCTAGGAATCCCGCCCCTTTGGGGTATCTGAGAGATGATTGGTGGGGACTTGTCGATGAGTAGCGGGTAATCCCTAAGGCTTCTATTGGACAACAATTTTCCCGATGTCCCAGTTGCGCAGGGATCTTGGCCTGCATGGTCGGCGGTCGTTTGGTCATGCAGAATGTCTACCCATTCCACTACGGGAAAAGTCAAGTAACATGGGCTATAAGTTCGTTCAAGCCCTATAAGTCTCCGGCCCGGATGGCATCATTCCTGCGCAACTTCAAAGTCTTTGGGGATTTCCTGCCGCTGGTTGGCCATCATCTACACCAACTTTCCTTAGGCATATCTATATCACGAAGTCTTGGCTAAAGGTTAGGGTTACCTTTTATTCCGAAGTCCGGCAGAAATTCTTATGTATCACCTAAGGATTTCAGGCCAATCAGTCTCTCGTCGTTCTTCTTAAGGACGCTTGAGTGGTTGATTGACCTGCACCTACGGGAAGGATTCCTAAGGGGTTACTGCGGCTTCCCAGCATGCCTATTTTAAAGGCACATCGACGGAGATGGCTCTCAATTCGATTGTAAAACAAACAGAGGGGTCCCTAGACACAAGGAGTTTGCTCTGGGTTGCCTTCCTAGACATCGAGGAGCGTTTAACAATGTCTTACCGGGGGCTATCGAAAGAGATCTGTTTGGTTTATGAGTCGATGCGGCTCTGGTTGAATTTATTAACAAACTTCTTTGCAGCAGAATTGTCGTAGTGGAGTGGGGAGGGACCATAATTGAGAGGAATGTGTGCAGGGGCGCGCCACAGGGGAGTGTCTTATCTCCTTTGCTCTGGGTTGTGGTAGTCAACGAGCTTCTTGTGAAGCTGGAAGCCAATGGTTAGCGGGTGATTTCCTATGCAGATGACCTCGCTATCCTAGTCAGGGGCAAATTTCTGGAGACTCTACCCGGTATTCTGCCGGGCTACCTGAATACTATGGCTAGGTGGACTGAATCTTGTGGACTGGCCAACCCGGCAAAAACGGAATTATTTCTTTTTACAAGGATATATACAATGCCCGATTTCAGAACTCCCTCGATTGAAGGGGTACCGTTGGTACTTTCTTATAGGGTAAAATAATTGGAATTGTTTTGGACAAGAAACTGTCCTGGAGGACCAATGTGGAATACAGAGCCAGGAAGGCCGCGATTGCCTTGTACTGCTGCAGAGTGGCTATCGGAAAGAGATTGGGACTCTCGCCAGGAGTAGATCATAATTTCAGGAGCAAGTAAGAAAGGAGGTACAGTGGGGTTTGTATTATTGTAACGCTACGTTACACGAGTTTGAAAAGGAAAAAATGGTTAAAAATAACATAAGAACATTTTCATCCGATTTTGAAGTCAAAGCAAAGATTTTCAAAAGACTCGAGCGGCCTTAGTAGGCGTTTTCCACGCGCTCCTTTTTTCAAGATAGTTAAATATAGTTTTTCAAGTCAAACCTTAAAAAAAATTGCTCATATAAAATTTTAGCATTGTAGCTTTATAATGACGGAAATATCTCGTTAAGTATTGAGGTTTCACAGAATTATATTCAATTTGAAATTATATTTTTCTACAGTAGTATTAGTCGATATATTGTAGAAGTTGCGGCAACGAAGAAGAGCCAGAAACTGTTAGGCATCTACTCTGCGAAAGAAGTAGTATGTTAAATTCGTTACAATACATTTCACTAAATGAAATTTATTGACGTCTGATAATGACCCCTCCGAAAAATTGGCTTACGGATAGACCAATGAATGGATAGGCAATGCTTATTTATTTTCGGTTGAGTCTACCGATTTTCCGGTGAATTAAGTAGTATATCAAGAAAATCGCTAGGTGCTACCAAAAATTACATACGAATTTTAAGAATTAATGAACTTAACACCGATAAATAGTAATTGTTGTTATCTTTCCAATGTTAATAATAAAATGATCTCCATTCAGAGCCCTTTATTTATAGATAATTAACCTATTGTTATTTCTATCTGAACGAATGCAGTGACCCCATAATCAGCTGTGTGTGGTGGGTTTAGCGAGCCTTCTCTTCTCTTTGTATCCAATCCTTCGCCCCACAAGCGAGACGAAGCTATATGCGTAGAAGCTTGCATCAAAATCGATGCAAGCTTTTGACTTCGCGAAGCTTCTCACCACAAGTGAGCTTTTCAAATAAGCTCTTTTAAATTAAACAAAGCCTCTAGCTATAGGGTAAATGAGGCATATATAACATACCATAATATGATAAACACCTAATATTACCTAAAAATTAAAGTAAATTAATAAAATAAAATAAAATAAAGTAAAATCAACTAAAATTAGGTAAAATAAAGCGAAAAAAAAACAAAATATACCATAAAATAATACTTACCGAAAAAATAAAAAAAATAAGTAAATAAATAAAGAAACAAATAACCAAAAATATAACTAAATAAATTAAAATCATAAATATAATGGAAAAATATAAGTACAAATATAACATAATAATAATATAACTGAAAAGAATAAGAAGAAGGGCAATATGAGAACACCACCAATTGTCCCTGTTGAAATAAGCGAAGACAGCAGTATGAACCCATTCGCCAGGAGGTCAAGACTTGCGCAGTCGCCTCCACGTTCCGCTCCACCCATTAGTGCTTCTTCGCAGAGACTGAGCGAATCAGAGCCAGTGGGCGGAGGGCGGATCAGACGACGAAAATGCTTTCCAGTGCCTCGGAAAGCTCATTAAGGAGATGAAGGAGTTTGTAGGAAGTGGAAAACGCACCATTAACCAAAACCTTCGGGATTTGGTCAAGGCTATTGCGATCTCCTACGAGCAAGCCACGGATGCGCTCAAGAAGACGAGTAATTCTTGCTGGGAAGTGAAGCAGTCACAGACTACCCCATCTCTGGCACAAAGCGTGCAACAGAAGTCTACAAAACGTGGCCGTGAGTGCGCATCCGGGGGTACGCCATCGCCGCAGGTGCGACCAAAGAAGAAGAAGAACGCGCAAAAGACCTCAGAAGTCGTGAACGCACCAACGAAGGAAGTAACAGAGTTAGTGAAAGAACCAGAAAAAGGAGGAGCTTGGGCGACGGTTAAAAAGCAAAAGCGCCCGAAGCAGAGACCAGCCCGCCCCGACGCAATCCTGATCAAAAGCTCAGGCGATTGCTCATACGCGGATATCCTTAAAGCTGTTAAAAATGAAGAGTCACTGAGAGAAATGAACACAATGGTTCGTAAGATCCGCAAGACTGCTAAAGGAGAACTCCTCTTCCAACTCAGTAGGCAGTCGGACAATGACACTGCAAAACTTGAAGCAGCTGTAGGACAAGCTCTCTCAGGGAAAGCCGATGTCAAGTCCCTCAAGGAGGAGTCTCTGTGCGAAATACGCGATATAGACGAAGTAACGACGGTTGAAGAGGTCTGCCAGGCGCTGAACACACAGCTTGCAGGTTTCAATGCTAAGCCGTCTTGTGTGCGATCCTTGCGCAAAGCGTACGGCGGTACGCAGACTGCGACTATGTCTTTACCCACCGAGTTAGTTCGGGAACTTACGAGAAGTGGTAAAGTCCGAATCGGATGGGTCATATGCCGAGTCCGAGCAAAAGTTCAGCCGAAACGATGCTTTAACTGTCTCGAGTTCGGACACATAGCAAGAAACTGCGGCACCGAATCCAATCTCAAAGGCGTTTGCTTTAAGTGCGGGGGCCAAGGGCACGCGGCGAAATCATGCACTAACGCGCTTAAGTGCTTATTGTGCGCTAGAAGAGGGCTCAGCTGCACAGACCATCACACTGGTGGCTATAAGTGCCCAGTATATAAAGAAGCGGTCCAGAAACAAAGACCTTTATGAGATTATTGCAACTTAATCTTAACCATTGTGAAGCAGCCCAGGACCTTCTGGCACAAACAGTTTTGGAGTTGAAGATTGACTTAGCACTTCTTAGTGAGCCCTACAGAGCGAAGACTGCGAATTGGATACAAGACGAATTGAGCAAGACTGCTATTTGGTCCTGCAGACATAATCCCTTATATGCGGAATTAATACTTAAGGAACGAGGATTCGTATGCGGTAAGATTGATGGCATTTACGTTTACAGTTGCTATATACCACCTAGTACGCCGCTGGACGCGTTCGAAGAAATCGTCGGGAAAATAGCCATGGATGCGACGTTGCGGGAGCGTTTCGTCATCGCGGGAGACTTTAATGCATGGGCTATAGAGTGGGGCTCACAGAGAACATCTCCCAAAGGGAGGGCTCTGCTCGAAGCATTTGCATGCCTTGATGTAGCGCTCCTTAACGTGGGTGGGCAAAACACCTTCTTAAGAAATGGGTTCGGCTCCGTAATCGACATAACGTTTGTCAGCGCCAATCTCTACAGGTTGGCTGAGTGGAAAATCAGTGATTGCTATACCCAAAGCGATCACTCAGCGATTGTGGTGGACATCAACCTCGAGGGGGGAGGGCGGCCCACTATACAGCCACCCCTAAAAAACAGAGGTTGGAATATCAATACTTTCGACCCCGACATATTCAAGCTAATGTTGACAACAGTCGAACATAGAGGAAGTGCTAACGACATGGCGAATAAATTAATGGCGGATATTAGAGCAGCATGCGATGCGTCAATGGCTAGAAAGACCAAGCGCAAACAACATTGTTCCACATTTTGGTGGAACGAGCGCATACACTCCCTAAGGAGAGAGTGTATTCAGGCTAGGAGGCGCTATCAACGAGCCAGAGGGAGACCGGAATTTCTAGAGTGCAGAGCTACCTACAAAAGAGCGCGACTCGCACTTAAGAGAGCAATAAAAGATAGTAAGCGCGAATGCTTTCTCAAGCTTTGCGATGACGTCGAGAATGACCCTTGGGGCACAGCTTATAAATTGGTTTTTAAGAAATTGAAACACAAAGGAGAGGCGATGCCAACATGCCCCTCTTTTCT
Source organism: Eurosta solidaginis (assembly GCA_029619165.1). NCBI lineage: Eukaryota > Metazoa > Arthropoda > Insecta > Diptera > Tephritidae > Eurosta > Eurosta solidaginis. Next base: position 12,958 of record JARSSU010022040.1, read on the forward strand.
CAGAAACGTGGTAGATACTTTATTTCCCACGCAAAGGGAGCTAGTGTCTCCCACATCAGGCGCCGTACTATACTCATTTGACGAGGTTACCGTCGTCGAGGTCCTTCAAGCGGTGAATAGACTGCAAGACCGCAAGTCTCCTGGCCCAGACGGGGTACCAAACAGAGCACTCAAACTAGCTCTCACTTATAACACGCCAACATTTGCGGAACTATTTAATGCATGCTTGGCTGAGGGGACATTTCCTACAATATGGAAACGACAAAAGCTGGTCCTGCTGCCAAAGTTTGGTAAAAATACGGCGGAACCATCTAGCTACAGGCCCATTTGCCTGCTCGACTCCGCCGGTAAGGTTCTTGAGCGAGTCCTCTATAATCGACTCGAAAAAGAAATTGAAGATGTGGGTGGTATTTCCGATAACCAGTTTGGGTTTAGGAAAGGAAGATCCACCATCCAAGCTGTGAACATGGCGAAGGAAGTGGCCCAAGAAGCCATAAGTGGCACCCGATGGCTCGAAGGCTCTAAGGAATATTGCCTCATCGTTACTTTAGATGTAAAAAATGCCTTCAACACTGCCAATTGGGCAAAAATTCTAGACACGCTGGAGCAGATAGGCATATCCCTTTACCTGCGTAGGATCATACGCAGCTACTTTGAAGGTAGAGTGCTGGAATATGAAACGGCTGCTGGAGTAGAAAAGCTTCACGTCACAGGCGGTGTTCCTCAAGGCTCCGTGCTCGGTCCACTGCTTTGGAATATTATGTACGACGGAGTATTTCGACTCAAGGTACCCAATGGGGTGAAAATTATCGGCTTCGCGGACGATATCGCATTGGTAATCACCGCCAAGCACCTAGGCGAAATATGCGCCAAATCTAATACAAGCATAGCGATGGTTCAATCGTGGCTTACGAAAAATGGACTGCAGCTGGCGGAACAAAAAACAGAGGCTGTACTCATATCAAGTAGGAAAAGGGTGGAGCAGGTCACTATAAGAATCGGCCGCCATGACATCGACACGCT
>JARSSU010022041.1:0-28940 GCA_029619165.1 Eurosta solidaginis
TAAAAGGGAGTAGCCCTTAGTTGTATATGTGAGGGCGTTTTCGAGATATCGACCAAAATGTGGACCAGGGTGACCCAGAACATCTTTTGTCGGGTACCGCTAATTTATTTATATATGTCATACCACGAACAGTATTCCTGCCAAGATTCCAAGGGCTTTTGATTTCGCCCTGCAGAACTTTTTCATTTTCTTCTACTTAATATGGTAGGTGTCACAACCATTTTACAAAGTTTTTTCTAAATTTATATTTTGCGTCAATAAACCAATCCAATTACCATGTTTCATCTCTTTTTTATATTTGGTACAGAATTATGGCATTTTTTCATTTTTCGTAATTTTCAATATCAGAAAAGTGGGCGCGGTCATAGTCGGATTTCGGCTGTATTTTATACCAAGATAAAGTGACTTCAGATAAGTACGCGAACTGAGTTTAGTTAAGATATAACGTTTTTTGCGCAAGTTATCGTGTTAACGGCCGAGCGGAAGGACAGGCGGTCGACTGTGTATAAAAACTGGGCGTGGCTTCAACCGATTTCGCCGCATACGAAGTATGCAATGTGTAAAAGATTAAAATATGCAAAAGAAGGCAATTGGGAAAAACTTTACAACAACTAAGGCATGACGTAGCTGAATGCGTTTGTAACCATTTCAACTATCGTAGGAGTGCGGGTTCGACTCCCACTCCCGGGAGAAAAGGCTTTGAAGATATTTACGAGGTATAATCGAAACAGCTGTCGCCTTGTCCGTCCTGATGTCACGTTGTTTAAATTTTTCCCAAATTATTAAATGTATTATATAAGGCTTAGACGCCTGAAGGTCCACACAGCTTATTGACAATTTGTTCCCGCCTCACATATATTCTGCCAGGCGGTATACACCATATAAAGGACCAATTAATGGTGACTTACAACCATAAAACCATAACCAGATAAAACAGCTGATCGAACCTACCTTATGGAAATCAATGTAATCGATTAATGGTGCCATACCATAACGCTAACTCCATAACCATACCATAGCCAACCAATTGGTTTTTGGTTTCTCGCCATATCCATAACCTAAAAATATTTGAGTTGGTATTTAATTTAATAACATTTTGTAGATTTTATTCATTGTTTTGGATACGTTATGACTAAGAGACTTATTTTTTGTGGAATATGTTTGTAATTTTTTGCTTTTTCTTCATTTTATGAAATTTTCGAGATTTGTAGGTTAAGGCACCATTAATCGATCACATTGGAGATGGTATGAATATGGGTATGGTTACGACTATGGCGCTAGGGTTAAGGAAGTTTAATTGGCCCTTAAAGCAAACTTGTCCCGCTTTTATGGCATCGCTTTAATTTTAGACGCCTTCTTTGTACTACATAGATATCACAAAATTTGTGGCGATTCGTGTTTTACTTTGCTCAATAAAAAAATGCATACTGTCTAACTGTAGAAAAAATTGCCGTCCCGTGGGTTTGAAAGCTGCTGGCTTCGTGGAAAAGAATAAGCAAAGAGTATATGCGAATTGTTTTTTATCTTGACCAAAGGCTTTATTAAAAGTTTGGTCATAATAATAACAAGATTTTTTTGAAGTGCTATAAAAAACTTTCCATTTTCGATTGGCGAAAATAATAAAATAAGAAGTGAAATAGATTAAGCAATAATAAAGATACGACCATGGGAAAGAGTATACGACAATGCAAAACATACAAATATTTTATGGTATAGTGAAAGATTCAGCCATATTGAATGAGGAGAGCGCCGAAATCCTCCAAAAAAAATCCCTCACACAAAGGTCCCTAGTCTTAAAATTTCCCAAATTCCAAGTTTTTAAAATCAAAATACCCAAACAGTGATTTTGTCGTGAAACAAGTCACGGTAGTCATTCCATCGGCGATAAGTGACGATAATTGGGAACATTAAGAGAGATCAAATCTTCCTTCTTCAGTCTCTCCCAACTCAGTAAAGGTCTCCCCCTTTTCAGCTTCCAAATATTGTTCTGGAACAGGAATAAGGCTGTGTCTTTTTCCTTTGCATAAAATGTCTTAGCCAGCGAAGCCTGTGGGATTCTATTTGTTACATTGTGCTCATATCAGTGTAAATCTAATACAGCACATCATACAACTTCCTTCGATGCATACTCTAAGAGCCATCCAATCTTCTCTCTGGAAATGCTTGATACTGATCCATACATTACGGCAGGTGTGATGAGAGATTTAAAGTGCGTGATTTTTGTTCATCTAGTTCAGTCTTCAATTTTCTTCTCAGTCAAAAGAAGCATTTGCTGGTAAAAGGTATTTTTGATTTCTAAGCTGACATTGTTTTCACTGTTAATGCTGGTTCCCAGATAGACACAATTTTTCACGGCTTAGCATTTATATCCGCCCACAGTGGCGTTGCTGCCACTCTTCCCCGACTCTTCCTTCATTGACAGCAAGTCCTTCGTTTTTTTCTTGTTCAGCGCAGTACCCATGTTTTTGCCTCCAGCCCATAGAATGCCGAATTTTTGTCACATTTCTTATGGCCAATGATATGAATATCAACAGCATACATCATCAATTGCACATTGCATCCGATTTGCCGTTTAGATCTACTATTACAATGATTTTTTTAGTGTCAATTTGGGGACAGCAGTATAGTATGTTATCTTGGATACCGCAATACCAGGTCTCCTTCGCTACCTCCCCCTCAACTTAGTACTGGCCAGGTAGCTAAAACCCTCAATAAATTTTTATCTCTTGTAAGCCAAACTTGAACATTTCATTATTTGAAGATATGTACACTCAGAGAAAAAATCGTTCTAAAACGAACGAAACAAGTTCAAAATTAAGAAAATTCGTTGTATAAAAGTCTGTTAAGTACGTTTTTTCTTAACTCGTGACTGATGGGCTTGTTTTAAGAACAGTTTTTCCAAGCACACCCGTTCGTATTTTATCACCAGTTTGGTATTGATGTATGAACCTTCTGTGCTCATTTCAAGCACTACTTCGCTTGATTTAAGATTTTTCGTCCTCACGCTTCGAGAACGATTTGGGGTCGATTCAAAAATTTTCGGTCGCAATTCAGAACGGTCCGTACTTGATTTGGTGGGAGGGGAAAGAATTTTTTTTAAATAGGTACAGATTTATTTTTTATTAATAATAATCTTTTGTCATAAATAAAAAATATTTAACAAAAAAAATGTTTATAAATTCGAAAAGTTAAGGGAAAATGCATAATATGCATTTTTCATACATTTCTCTTATTGAGAAATTATTCTTTTTTGGAGACGTAATCTGCATATATACTTAAAAAATTTCATAACAAGTTTGAGAATTACCTGTGCATATGTGAATGGAACTGAACGAAAAATAAGAGTTAAAAAAATAGAACATAAACAAATTGTTTTAAAAAAATTCAGAGTTTGACGGTGATTGAACTTGCGCCACACGATTGCAACCGCAAGATCATAGCTGCTCGGTCACTACAACTGCTTTGTAGCTCATGCCGATGTTGTACTTAACATTGTAATGTTCACGAATTGTACCGTTTTTTCTTTTGGTTGAACTTAGTTTAAGAACATCGTACTCAATTTGAGAACATTCGTTCTCATTAATAGAACATTGTTCATAATTTAAGACAGTCGTTCTCTTTTCAAGAAAATGTGTCAGTTCAAGAACAAGGTTGTTGTTTTAAGAACAGTACGTTCGTTTCTCAAGAACAAAAAGTAAGAACATGAAGAGCTTGAATTGAGTCCGGTGGTGCTGGATTTAGAACGGCGTTTTCTCTGAGTGAACGATTTGTTATGACCACATGCGACCTTCTAATTTTCTAAATTGCTTCTAAAATATGTAATTTTTTCCTATCTTTTTGTTCACTTTCATTATAAAATTGCTTCCGAGATGAGTGCTGTAACCATAAATTTAATCCTGGAAGTATTTCTTGCAGCATTTCTTGGACCCTTCAAGAAATGCCCAAGAAATCTTTGCACGTTTCAATTGATGCATTACACCATATTTGATTGAAATTTTGTAAGGAAAATTAATAATAATAATAAGAGAAAATACATAATTTAAAACAAAAAAATTTCAACTTTGGTTTACAAGGGGAAATGCGAAAGACAGAGAGACAAATCCAAATCCTTGGGTCCGAATTGCATTCCCCCCTCATTTCTACTGTGTCGCAAAAGCCCTACTTTCGATCTACCTTGCCGATTCCTTGCTCTGATGCGGTACATCACCTTTCAGCATCAGCCCTGTAGATGTCATCAAAATGCCGAGTTTTGAAGGACATGTCCTTAATCATAGTACTTAAACCATATGAAATGTGTTATAATGGTACCAAAAATATAGGAATATTTCTAAAACTATTAGTCTCCTATGCAGCTTGCTAACAATGCTGGAAATTTATGAAATAAGTTCGTTCCCATTTCTGTTTATTAATATTATTTTTATACTCAGCTGAGCAGAGTTCACAGAGTATATTAATTTTGTTCGCATAACGCGGCATAAACTAATCGAGGTAGATATAGACTTCTATATATCAAAATGATCTGGGCGAAAAAAGAAATTCATTTAGCCATGTCCGTCCGTCCGTCTGTCCGTGAACACGATAACTTGAGTATTTTGAGGTATCTCGATGAAATTTTCTATGTAGGTTCCTGGGCACTCATCTCAGATCGCTATTTAAAATGATCGAAATCGGACAATAACCACGCCCACTTTTTCGATATCGAAAATTTCGAAAAAACCGAAAAAGTGCGATAATTCATTACCAAAGACGGATAAAGCGATGAAACTTGGTAGGTGGGTTGACCTTACGACACAGAATAGAAAATTAGTAAAATTTTGGACAATGGCCGTTACACCGCCCACTTTTAAAAGAAGGTAATTTAAAAGTTTTGCAAGCTGTAATTTGGCAGTCATTGAAGATATCATGATGAAATTTGGCAGGAACGGATGAATATCGGATGAAGAACAAGCCCACTTAAAAAAAATTGTTTTAAAGTCAAATTTTAACAAAAAATTGAATATCTTTACAGTATATAAGTAAATTATGTCAACAACATTCACTCCAGTAATCATATGGTGCAACAAAATACAAAAATAAAAGAAAATTTCAAAATGGGCGTGGCTCCGCCCCGTTTCATTTAATTTGTCTAGAATACTTTAATGCCATAAGTCGAACAAAAATTTACCAATCCTTGTGAAATTTGGTAGGGGCATAGATTCTATGACGATACCTGTTTTCTGAAAAATGGGCGAAATCGGTTGAAGCCACGCTCAGTTTTTATACACAGTCGACTGTCTCTCCTTCCGCTCGGCCGTTAACACGATAACTTGAGCAAAAATCGATATATCTTTACTAAACTTAGTTCACGTACTTATCTGAACTCACTTTATCTTGGTATTGAAAATGGGTCAAATCCGACTATGACCACGCCCACTTCTTCTATATCGAAGTTTTCGAAAAATTTTAAAAATGCCATAACTCTATACCAAATATGAAAAAGGGATGAAAAATGGTGATTGGATTGGTTTTTTGATTCAAAATATAACTTTAGAAAAAACTTTGCAAAATGGGTGTGATACCTACCATATTAAGCAGAAGAAAATGAAAACGTTCTGCAGGGCGAAATCAAAAGCCCTTGGAATCATGGCAGGAATACTGTTCGTGGTATTTCATATATAAATAAATTAGCTGTACCTACCCGACGATGTTCTGGGTCACCCTGGTCCACATTTTGGTCGATATCTTGAAAACGCCTTCACATATACGACTAAGGGCCACTCCCTTTTAAAACCCTCATTAATACCTTTAATTTGATACCCATAACACAGTATAGTCACTTCTGGTCCACCTTATGGCGATATTTCGAAAAGGCGTCCACCTATAGAACTAAGGCCCACTCCCTTTTAAATAATCATTAACACACTTCATTTGATACCCATATCGTACAAACGCATTCAGTCACCCCTAGTCCACCTTCAAGGCGATATCTCGAAAAGGCGTCCACCTATAGAACTAAGGCCCACTCCCTTTTAAAATACTCATTAATACCTTTCATTTGATACCCATATCGTACAAACACATTCTAGAGTCACCCCTGGTCCACCTTTATGGCGATATCTCGAAAAGGCGTCCACCTATAGAACTAAGGATCACTCCCTTTTTAAAATACTCATAACCACCTTCATTTGATACCCATAATCGTACAAACAAATTCTAGAGTCACCCTGGTCCACTTATGGCGATATCTCGAAATGACGTCCACCTATAGAACTATGGCCCACTCCCTTTTAAAATACTCTTTAATACCTTCCATTTGATACCCTTGTCATACAAAGACATTCCAGGGTTACCCTAGGTTCATTTTCCTACATGTTGTTTTCCCTTATTTTGTCTCCAAAGCTCTCAGCTGAGTATGTAATGTTCGGTTACACCCGAACTTAGCCTTCCTTACTTGTTTTGGTGAACTTCATCTAAACGCATACAACTTTGCTTTTTAAATTAGCAAACAGTTTTCGCGAGTTTATAAATCGACGCTGTCACATACCAGATTCAAAGCTACTGCTGAGCTTTGCTCCGATCGCACTGATAACAGCCCCCATCTGACATGATAATACAAACATCTTAAGTGTGTTAATATGCAAATAAATTGAATGATCCCTCGTAAGGAATACCATTATTATTGATCAACGAATGATGGCAATCTAAGGAAAATCCCAAGCTGTGACTTTCAGCGCAAAAACACAGTATCAGTAACAGGCAAATATTTTTTTTGTTACACCGTGCAACACAAATTTTTTTTCACCTACGAGTAACACCTGTAATAATGAAAAATGCCATGCAGCTTTGGAAATAAGAACGCCCCCTTACAGAGCCATGTTGTGAGTGTTGCGGATTGGACAGTTCAGTGCCGGATATAACCCCGGTCCACTGTCTTATGAGCATCTTCTGCGCTACTGCCGCGGCAACAATTTTTTGACCCTCGTACACTCGAGTATGTGGTTTTTAGTCCCGTCCAACTACAGGCATGGCTTATAATTATTATAACATTTTGCGCGGTATATTATTCGACACAAATAAAGGCAGATCTTCTTTTCAACGTTTTGTATACTGCTTTTTATTTATCTTCTACAAAATGGTGACCTAATGTTTTTATGCTGACTCTTAACGGCATCTGATAAGGCAGGTAAATTTAACTAGGAAGCGTTTCATGACAGAAATACGCACCCAAGGGAGCAGACTCTCTACATTCTAAATATTCTAAGCCCATATCTGGCTGAAGTACACGCAATTCGATTTGGACAGTGTTATGGATATGTACATTTATTGTCCATTAAACGGTTTTATTGAAAACAATACTTATATGAAGTAATAATAATACTAAAAGCTAGAAAATAATTAGGTAGTCCTAGGTTACTAGTCATCACACTCCTCATCAATCACGGGCGTTGATCAGACAATTAAATAAAGCGTTGGGGGCGTGAATTCTAAAATGTGCAGGCGTAGCATACCTGATTAAGGTTCAGTTGGTCTTACCTTATCACTATCATAGATTTGACGCATCCAACGCTTTTTTTAATTGTCTGAAGAGGAGTGTGATGACTAGTACCCTACGACCGACCTAATTATTTTTAGTTTTAGTATTATTATTACTTCATGTAAGCATTGTTTTTCAATAAAACCGTTTAACTTAAATTTTTTCTTTAATTATTTTATTTTCAAGTTTTTAGTCTTACTAATTGCTATTATTGCTCATTCTATTTAGTTAATGTAGTGACTCATTATTACAAAGACTCTTTCCTGACAATTTGTTACAATCTAAGTCCTCAATACATAATCCTTCCATAGACTTTACTCGACTCAGCGCCACGTATGCTTCTCCCTCCTCGAGCTCCAAAGTATTTTGATGTCACTTCTACCGGACTGTATGTAATATTTGTTCCAAATATGAGCCAAATCGGACCACAAATACAGTATTTTTAATATCCGATCCTTGTGCCACCTGGCGGCGATTTTTTTCCATACGTCGCCTTCATTCATGTATGTATTTGTGTTCCAAATATCCAAATATGAGTCGAAATCGGACCACAAATACGATTCGATATTTCGATCCCATGCGCCACCTATCGGAGTTTTTTTCTTATTATTGCATTGTCATCGGGTTCTGAACTATATTCCAAGTTTCAAGCTTGTAGCTTATCGGGAAGTTACTTAAATTTTAATTACAAAATTCGTAAACAGCGGCCGGCCGCTACACAGAGTCAAGCTAAATAAAACCGTTTAAAAATATTATCAAAATTTCAGCTATCTATTATATTTAAAGAGTGTGTGATGCATGATGTCTGGGCCGACCACGCGCAAACTACAATCAATATACACACACACTTTGTTATTATTGTTAAACGTAATTTATATATCGCTCATCTTACTTCAATAGATGTACATAACTCAAAAAACTCGAGACTTTTGAGTTAATAACATATAACGTGCCCATATCATGATCTATGTTGTATAAAAAAAACTTTGTGACCAGTTAAAATTTACCACGCTGCTATAAAAATGAAATTTGCCTTATATGCGCAACATACGGCAGTTAAAATCTTTGAAGGCTCTCCTGGCAAAATTGTGTTGTTTGAGTTATGAACACTATTGAAGTAAATGAGCGATATGGTCTATACACGACGCTTTTAACTAGTGAAACTTGTTTAGAACTAGCAATGGAAAAGTCTCGCCCGTTCAACTAACACCAAATATATTATCGCTGGTCTTGGTATAGAAGCCCCGAATTGTTGGCATATTTTATACCTTTCATGAAAATGAAATGGTATATTAATTTCGTCACGAAACCGAAAATTGTAAGTCCTTAAAGGAAAATAGATAGACCCACCATTAAGTATACCGAAATAATCAGGTTGAAGAGCTGAGTTGATTTAGCCATGTCCGTCTGTCCGTCTGTCTGTTTGTATGCAAACTAGTCCCCTCAATTTTTGAGATATCTTGATAAAATTTGGTGAGCGGGTGTATTTGGGTGTCCGATTAGACATTTGTCGGAACCGACCGGATCGGACCACTATAGCATATATCCTCCATACAACCGATTTTTCAGAAAAAGAGGATTTTTGTAATATCTTACCCAATTTAACAGATTGAAGCTTCAAACTTCACCATATACTTTCGTATATTGCACATATTGTTGCCTGAAAAAATTTATGAGATCGGTCGTATATATAGTATATATCCCCCACAACCGATTGTTCAGATAAGGAACTTTTCGTAATTACTGCCCTATTTTAAGAGCTAGAGGCTTCAAATTTCAACGAATGCTTACGTATATAGCATATATTGTTGTCTGAAAAAATCATAAAGATCGGTGGTATATATAGTATATATATGGTGGTATATATAGTATATATATATATATATATATATTTTCGCAAATTTTAGCCCCATTTTAACAGCTAGAAGCTTCAAATTTCACCGAATACTTACGTATATAGCATATATTGTTGTCTGAAAAAATCATAGAGATCGGTGTATATATAGTATATATCTCATACAACCGATTGTTCAGATAAGAAACTTTTGCGCAATTTCTGCCCATTTTAACAGCTAGAAGCTTCAAATTTCACCAAATGCTTACGTATATAGCATATATTGTTGTCTGAAAAAATCATAGAGATCGGTGGTATATATATTATATACTTCATATAAACTGTCATTTTGCCCCTTTTTTACGGCTAGAAGCTTCAAAATTCATCAAATTTCATCAAATAGTTACGTTTACGTCATATATTTTTGAAATACGTGATTCGTAGTCATAGTTTTTACATGCAGACCACAAAAAACGTGAAGCTTTGCATCCTCACACAAAGATTACCTACCTATTTTTATACCTTTCATGAAAATGAAATGGTATATTAATTTCGTCACGAAACCGAAAATTGTAAGTCCTTAAAGGAAAATAGATAGACCCACCATTAAGTATACCGAAATAATCAGGTTGAAGAGCTGAGTTGATTTAGCCATGTCCGTCTGTCCGTCGTCTGTCTGTTTGTATGCAAACTAGTCCCTCAATTTTTGAGATATCTTGATAAAATTTGGTGAGCGGGTGTATTTGGGTGTCCGATTAGACATTTGTCGGAACCGACCGGATCGGACCACTATAGCATATATCCTCCATACAACCGATTTTTCAGAAAAAGAGGATTTTTGTAATATCTTACCCAATTTAACAGATTGAAGCTTCAAACTTCACCATATACTTTCGTATATTGCACATATTGTTGCCTGAAAAAATTATGAGATCGGTCGTATATATAGTATATATCCCCCACAACCGATTGTTCAGATAAGGAACTTTTCGTAATTACTGCCCTATTTTAAGAGCTAGAGGCTTCAAATTTCAACGAATGCTTACGTATATAGCATATATTGTTGTCTGAAAAAATCATAAAGATCGGTGGTATATATAGTATATATATGGTGGTATATATAGTATATATATATAGTATATATATATATATTTTCGCAAATTTTAGCCCCATTTTAACAGCTAGAAGCTTCAAATTTCACCGAATACTTACGTATATAGCATATATTGTTGTCTGAAAAAATCATAGAGATCGGTTGTATATATAGTATATATCTCATACAACCGATTGTTCAGATAAGAAACTTTTCGCAATTTCTACCCCATTTTAACAGCTATAAGCTTCAAATTTCACCGATTGCTTACGTATATAGCATATATTGTTGTCTGAAAAAATCATAGAGATCGGTTGTATATATAGTATATATCTCATACAACCGATTGTTCAGATAAGAAACTTTTCGCAATTTCTACCCCATTTTAACAGCTATAAGCTTCAAATTTCACTGATTGCTTACGTATATAGCATATATTGTTGTCTGAAAAAATCATAGAGATCGGTTGTATATATAGTATATATCTCATACAACCGATTGTTCAGATAAGAAACTTTTCGCAATTTCTACCCCATTTTAACAGTATAAGCTTCAAATTATCACCGATTGCTTACGTATATAGTATGTATTGTTGTGTCAAAAAATCATAGAGATCGGTGATATATATAATATATATATGATGGTATATATAGTATATATATATAGTATATATATTTTTTTTTACGATTTCGGCCCCATTTTAACAGCTAGAAGCTTCAAATTTCACCAAATGCTTACGTGTATAGCATATATTGATGTCTGAAAAAATCATTGAGATCGGTGGTATATATAGTATATATCTCATACAACCGATTGTTCAGATAAGAAACTTTGCGCAATTTCTGCCCCGTTTAACAGCTAGAAGCTTCAAATTTCACAAAATGCTTACGTATATAGCATATATTGTTGTCTGAAAAAATCATAGAGATCGGTGGTATATATATTATATACTTCATATAAACTGTCATTTTGACCCCTTTTTTACGGCTAGAAGCTTCAAAATTCATCAAATTTCATCAAATAGTTACGTTTACGTCATATATTTTTGAAATACGTGATTCGTAGTCATAGTTTTTACATGCAGACCACAAAAAACGTGAAGCTTTGCATCCTCACACAGATTACCTACCTATTTTTATTTTTATATTTATCTTAAAAATCGTTTAGATATGTTCAAATTTCACCAAATGCTTACGTGTATAGCATATATTGTTGCCTGAGAAAATCATAGATACGGTGGTATATATAGTATATATCCCATACAACCCGATTGTTCAGTTAAAAAACTTTGTGCATTTCTGCCCCTTTTTAACAGCCTAAATCGCTTCAAATTTCACAAAATGCTTTACGTATATAGCATATATTGTTGTCTGAAAAAATCATAGAGATCGGTGGTATATATATTATATACCCCATATAAACTCTAATTTTTTGCACCCCTTTTTACGCGTAGAAGCTTCAAAATTCATCAATTTCATCAAATAGTTTACGTTTACGTCATGATATTGTTGAAATACGTGATTCGTAGTCATAGTTTTTACACGCAGACCACAAAAAACCTGAAACTTTGCATCCTCACACAAGTACCTACTGTTTTTTATTTATATTTATCTTAAAAATCGTTAAGGTGTGTAGATCTGTTCACTATATATTTGCTTATCTTATACATCCGATTATTCGGAGATTACGAACGGGATAAGATTATTTTTCAGCCCCATTCATGAAAGGTATGAAGTCTTCGGCACAGCCGAAGACCGTCCCGTTCTTACTTGTTTATTTTATATTTATCTTAAAAAATCGTTTAAGGTATGTAGATCTGTTCACTATATATTTCTTATCTTATACATCCGATTATTCGGAGATTACGAACGGGATAAGATTATTGTTCAGCCCCATTCATGAAAGGTATGAAGTCTTCGGCACAGCCGAAGACAGTCCCGTTCTTACTTGTTATAACTTAACATATACCTAACATATTTCATTTCATTTCATTTCATATATTGATCAAAATTATTAGTACAATAAGATTTGAGGTCTTTTATAGTACAACAAGAAAGGAAGTAAGTAGTAGTACAAAAGAAAATAAACAGTTATATGATACTGTTATAAACAAATATATATATGTCCCCCCACGCGGGTTAGGGGGCTTAGATATACCCGCGGCAGGTATGCCTGTCGTAAGAGGCGACTAAAATACCAAATTGATTCAAGAGTTGTGTAGCACAATCCTCTCAAGGGGTTTCCAGCACAATATATGAGTTTCTCCCAACCCATTGTCAACCTCCCTACCCGTGGCGATCCTGTTTCTTTAACAGCCGTTGCTCTGGCGACCCCCACTCCTGATGGATCTGTGGTCATACAATCGTTCCCGAGATGGACGGGTTAGTACTATTTGTGCGTGAAGGAAAATGGGACCTATACATTGGTTAATCAGGGATGCACTTAACGTTAAGCTAATCGTTTATTGATTTCACCTTTCCTTGAAACACTTCGAAATATTATCGATAAAGAAATTATCAAGATAATTTGTATCTCGTATTTTAACCGAACGAAAAGCTTTCGTTAACGTTTAAAAACGTTAACAAAACGTGCATACTTATGTTTGAATTGTGCTGGCAATGCTATAGCCATGGTGAAGCCGTAAGGTCGTAACAGCGAGCGGACATAGCACACGAACTCCATAGTATTTGGTTTGTGTAATTCGTTTGGTGGTAATGTCAAAAATACTCTGAGAAATGTTCGTACTGTCAAAATTCATGAGACAAGTTGCAATCAGCTCGCTAATGCTTTCACCTTTAATGACTCCGGCCATCAACTCAGCTTGCCAGCATAGTTTGAAATTAATATATCAACATAAACGATTGATTTCGTTTTGATATGGCAGAAAACGAAACAAATCATATTCGTTAATTTGACGTTCTTAACGTTAATAAACGAAACGAAATGACTTTGTTTCGTTTATTAATGTTAATTATCGTAACGAAATGATATCAGTTCGTTGGTTAGCATGCCTGGAATTAATATGAAATATCACGGCGAAATTTTGCGAAAAAATTCTTGTTCTTGAACTTCACTATCGTTTCATATATTTGATGTTTGAATTTTTTTCAGCTCTTTTAATCATAATCGTATTATTGTTCTTGTTATACTCAGTCTGAGCAGAGCTCACAGAGTATATTAATTTTTGTTCCGCACGGTACCCCGTAACGGCATAAACTAATCGAGATAGATATAGACTTCTGTATATCAAAATGATCTGGGCGAAAAAGAAATTCATTTAGCCATGTCCGTCCGTCCGTCTGTCCGCAAACACGATAACTTGAGTATTTTGAGGTACTTAATGAAATTTGGTATGTAAGTTCCCGGGGCACTCATTTCAGATCGCTATTTAAAATGAACGAAATCGGACTATAACCACGCCCACTTTTTCGATATCGAAAATTTCGAAAAACCGAAAAGTGCGATAATTCATTACCAAAGACGGATAAACTGGTAGTGGGTTTCACCTTATGACGCATAATAGAAAATTTTAAAATTTTGGACAATAGTCGTGGCACCGCCACTTTTAAAATAGGTCATTTTAAAAGTTTTGCAGCTGTACTTTGGCATTCGAGTATGTAATGTTCAGTTACACCCGAACTTAGCCTTCCTTACTTGTTTTTGTTTTTTTATCATTTTATATAGCCAAGAATTTTTGTTTTCTGAATCTAATGACTTTATATTAGGGAAATCGACAGTTATAACCATATCGCTATGCAGTAACAATTTTGTATCGATAATCGCCCTTGGCAGTGTTAGAGAACCACTCCGATCTATATCTGCCATGCAAAGCTGTCAGTGACAATTCAATCTGCATTGCAGATGCCATTCGGCGTCGGCATAAAACGAGTATGGGCCTGTCCCCGCCAATTTGTAGGAAAAATTAAAAGGAGCGAGAAGCAAATTGGAAGAGAAGTTCGGCCTAAAACTTCTTATTTATAATAGAATATACTTTAATATTGGTAACGCACATTTACGCCACTTTCTTCCATTTAATTAAATATAATCATCATCTCGTTAGTTTTGATAAACTACTTAAGTTAGTGAATAGTAAAATCGATTATGGAAAGCAAAAATATTTAGTTGATTGACAGTAGTTGAGTTCACCAGCTTTACAGATGCGATTTTTAGAAATTTTAACTAAATTCTTCCGCGTACGAAGTCAAAAATATATGAACACTGTATATCTTACTTAGGCCGAACTTACATATAATGTTTTGCCAAAAGCTCTTGAAAGCTAGTGCACAATCACTTGGCGAGAGTCCCCAGGTCTCATTTTTGGCCGCCATATATCAGTACAAGGGAACCAGCATTGTTTTCTACTAAAATAGCACCTCGATATTTAACAGTTGAAAGTACCAACGGCATTTCTCCAGTTAAAGGTGTGCCGAAGCGAAGTTCTTATACATATATTCTCGTAAAATAGAACCAATTTCCGTTTTGCAGTCCACATGACTCAGCCCACCTAGCGTGTCGTACACATATTACACGGTGAGCTCTGCGCGATTCCCAAGTTCCCCATGCAGCTAGGTGTGGAAAACGGTATGTCCTAGGAAGTTTAGGTGTGGTCATATTAAATCGTTCCCGATGGTCGGGGTTGTACCTTAATGTGCTTGTTACGGACCACATCGGTTATATATCCGACAAAGGAACAATGAGCTGTTCGAGCTCTACGCAGACATCAACATAGTCAACCAATTAAAACACGCGGCGGCGCTGGCTGGGCCATGTTATGCGAATGAAAGATGTCGCTCCGGCCAAGAAAGTGTTTCTATCGGAACCTTCCTATGGAAGCAGAGAAGAGGTGCGGCCCCACTCCGCTGGAAGGACAGGTGGAAAACGATTTAAACCCCTTGGTGTACCAATTAGCGCCGGTTGGCAGAGAGAAAGAGCGACTGGGCGCGCCTTGTTGGAAGGCCATAACCGTTTAACGGTTAGCGCAATTAAGTCAGTAAGTAAAGGACATTAACACTAACTAAACAGGGTCGTCCTTCGACAGTAGCTTGGCATACTTTTCGAACGTCTTTCTGTCAGAGAGCTCAGCCAAAATCTCCTCGGAGGTATATCGCGGCAAAGTATTGTAATTATTGTTATTGTTGTAGGCCGAACATGGAAGTGTGAAGGGAGAGTAAGAGTTGACTGAGCACAAAGTACATTCTTCGATTATTCAAATTTATAACCGAGACAAACGAAACGTATCCGATTAACTAGCCGGATTAACTAGCTGATTCCAACATAGTTCAAGAATTAAAAATCGTTAATTTCTAATCGTTTAATTGTTATTTTATTCAAAACATATGTATGTATATATAGACTGGTCGATTATTAAGCGATATCGCGCCATCGTGAAAAAACCTTAAAAACATCAAAGTCGAGTCAAAAAAATTAAATTTCGCAGTTCGATAATTATTTTTTTGGGTATGCGTAGTGGAACTTTTTTTCCTGAGCCCAAATCCTATCGAACAATTGATGGTGCGATATCGGTTACTTTCGTCTATACAAATCGACACACGTAATATATATCAAACTGAACAAAATTGTAAGAATTGTTAAAAAGTTGGTAAAGCTGTACATTTGTAGTCTGGGCCCTATTCAGTAACTATGAGTTTTAAAATGTACACTTTTTCTTAATATAATTTGTATGAAAGAAAAATGTACATTTCAAAACTCTTAGTTACTGAATAGGGCCCAGACTACAAATTACAGCTTTACAAACTTTTTAACAATTCAACAATTTTGTTCAGTTGATATATATTAACGTGGGTCGATTTGTATAGACGAAAGTTAACCGATATCGCACCATCAATTGTTCGATAGGATTTGGGCTCAGGAAAAAAAGTTCCACTACGCATACCCAAAAAAAATAATTATCGAACCTGCGAAATTTAATTTTTTGACTTTTTTCGACTTTGATTTTTAAGGTTTTTTTCACGATGGCGCGATATCGCTTAATAAATCGACCCAGTCTAATATACATACATATGTTTTGAATAAAATAACAATTAAACGATTAGAAATTAACGATTTTTAATTCTTGAACTATGTTGGAATCAGCTAGTTAATCCGGCTAGTTAATCCGGTATAACGATTTCGTTTGTCTCGGTTATAAATTTGAATAATCGAAGAATGTACTTTGTGCTCAGTCAACTCTTACTCTCCCTTCACACTTCCATGTTCGGCCTACAACAATAACAATAATTACAATACTTTGCCGCGATATACCTCCGAGGAGATTTTGGCTGAGCTTCTCTGACAGAAATACGTTCGAAAAGTATGCCAAGCTACTGTCGAAGGACGACCCTGTTTAGTTAGTGTTAATGTTCCTTTACTTACTGACTTAATTGGCGCTTAACCGTTTAAACGGTTATGGCCTTCCAACAAGGCGCGCCAGTCGCTTCTTCTCTCTGCCAACCGGCGCTAATTGGTCACACCAAGGGAGTTTAAATCGTTTTCCACCTGGTCCTTCCAGCGGAGTGGGGCCGCCCTCTTCCTCTGCTTCCATAGGCAGGTTCCGATAGAAACACTTTCTTGGCCGGAGCGACATCTTTCATTCGCATAACATGGCCCAGCCAGCGCCGCCGCTGCGTTTTTAATTGGTTGGACTATGTTGATGTCTGCGTAGAGCTCGAACAGCTCATTGTTCCTTTGTCGGATATATAACCGATGTGGTCCGGTAACAAGCACCATTAAGGTACAACCCCGACCATCGGGAACGATTTAATATGACCACACTAAACTTCCTAGGACATCCCGTTTTCCACCCCTAGCTGCATGGGGAACTTGGGATCGCCAGAGCTCCACCTGTGTAATATGTGTACGACACGCTAGGTGGGCTGAGTCATGTGGACTGGCAAAACGGAATTGGTTCTTTTTACGAGAATATATGTATAAGAACTTCGCTTTCGGCACACCTTTAACTGGAGAAATGCCGTTGGTACTTTCAACTGTTAAATATCGAGGTGCTATTTTTAGTAGAAAACAATGCTGGTTCCCTTGTACTGATATATGGCGGCCAAAAATGAGACCTGGGGACTCTCGCCAAGTGATTGTGCACTAGCTTTTCAAGAAGCTTTTGGCAAAACATTATATGTAAGTTCGGCCTAAGGTAAGATATACAGTGTTCATATATTTTGACTTCGTACGCGGAAAGAATTTAGTTAAAATTTCTAAAAATCGCATCTTTAAAAGCTGGTGAACTCAACTACTGTCAATCAACTAATATTTTTTTGCTTCCATATCGACTTTTACTGATTCACTAACTTAAGTAGTTTTATCAAAACTAACGAGATGATGATTATATTTATATTAAATGGAAGAAAATGTGGCGTAAATGATGCCGTTACCAATATTAAAGTATTATTCTATTAAAAAAAATAAAAAATAAAAGTAAGATTTTAGGCCGAACTTCTCTTCCAATTTGCTTCTCGCCTCCTTTTATTTTTCCTACAAATTGGCGGGACAGGCCCTACTCTTTATGCCGACGCCGATGGCATCTGCAATGCAGATGAATTTTCTACTGACAGCTTTTCATGGCAGATATAGATTCGGAGTGCGTTCTCTACACACTGCCAAGGGGCGATTATTCGATACAAATTGTGTTACTGCATAGCGATCTGGTTATAACTGTCGATTCCCTAATATAAAAGTCATTAGATTCAAACAAAAAAAGAAAACAAAAATTTTTGGCTTATAAATGATAAAAAAACAAAAACAAGTAAGGAGGCTAAGTTCTGGGTGTAACTGAGACATTACATACTCGATGCAATTACAGCTTGCAAAACTTTAAAATACCTTATTTTAAAAGTGGGCGGTGCCACGACTATTGTCCAAAATTTTACAAATTTTTCTATTATGCGTCATAAGGTGAACCCAGCCTACCAAGTTTATCCGTCTTTGTAATGAATTAATCGCACTTTTCGGTTTTTCGAATTTTCGATATCGAAAAAGTGGGCGTGGCTATTATAGTCCGATTTCGTTCATTTTAAGAGCCCGATCTGAGAATGTGAGCACGCCCGGGAACTACACACACTATTAATTCAGTATAGAGACCTCAAAATCTACTGTCAAGTATCGTGTGTGCGGACAGACGGTGTCACAGGACGGACCTGCTAATTGTGACTTTATCATTTTTCGCCCAGATACATTGTGTGATATACAGAAGTCTATAGCTATCTCGATTCGTGTTATAGCGTTACAGGGGTACCGTTATGGCGAACATAAGATATCATATACTCATGTGAGCTACTGCTCAGCTGTCACTGTACTAACAAGAAGCTCAATGATCGATATGATAAAAGAGCTGAACTAAAATTCAAACATCAAATTATGAAACGATAGTAAAGTTTCACAAACAAGAATTTTTAAGCCAAATTATCGCGTTGGATATTTACAATTAATTCCAGGCATGCTATAATAACAACGAAACTGCTACCCATTTCGTACGATTATTAACAAAAACGAAACAAAGTACATTTCGTTCGTTTATTATTAACGTAGAACGTCAAAATAACCCGCGAAAAATGATTATGGTATTCGTTTTCTGATATCAAACAGACAATCAAATCGTATTGTTGAAATTATTAATTTCAAACTAGCTGGCAAAGGACTGGTTGATGGCGGTAGTCATTAAAGGTGTGAAAGCATTAGCCGAGCTGATTGAACCCTTTTCTCATGAATTATGACATACAGAAATTTTATCAGAGTAATTTTGACGATATACCACCAACGAATTACACAAACAAAATTACATTGGAGTTCGTGTCTATGTCCGCTACGCTGAATTGTACGACACACGGCATCACCATGGATATTAAAAGCATTGCCAGCAAATTCAAACATAAAAGTACGTTTAGATTAACGGTTATTTTAAAGTTAACGAAAGCTTTTCATTTCGGAGTTAAAATACAAAATACACGAATTTATACTTGATAATTTCTTTATTGCTAATATTTACCGAAGATGTGATTACAACACCACAGAAAAACTAAGGTAGGGAAATTATACTTTTTGAATAAACGAATTAGCTTAACAGTAAGGTGCATCCCATGATATATAATTATCCAAATGTAATTAAGGTCGTATTTCCATTCACTGCCACACATAATAGTACTAACCGTCCATCTCGGGAACGATTTGGTATGACCAACAGATTACCACAAGGAGTTGGGGTGTCTGCAAGGCAACAGGCGTTAAAGAACACGGATCGTCACGGTAGGGGAGGTGACAATTGGAGTTGGAGAAACTATATATATGTAGACTGGGAAACCCCTTAAGAGGATTGTGCTACACAAACCTCTTAGAAATTCAAGTTTAGAATTTATACGGATACGCACCAACTTACGACAGAGCATAAACCTGCACAGCGGGTAATAATTATAAGCCCCTAACCCGCTAGGTGGGGGACATATATATATTGTTATTATAACAGATCATATAACTGTTTATTTTTTTTTGTATACTACTACATATACTTCCTTAATTGTAATATTGCTATAATAAAAAGACTCATAATCTTATATGTACAATAAAATTTTGATCCAAAATATAATGAAAATAGAAAATGAAAATGAATATAGTTAGGTAATGATAAGTATAACAGTAAGAACGGAGAACTGTCATTACGGACTGTGCCGAAAGACATTAACAACAACTTTCCTGAAACGGAGGTGCTGAAAAATTAAATTTATATCCCGTTAACGTAATCTCCGACAATAATCGGTAATTAGATATAAGATAAATAACATATTATAGTGAAAAGATCATTTAACTATAACATAACCTTAACGATTTTTAAAGATAAAATATAATAATAAACAAGTAAGAACGGGACGGTCTTCGGCTGCTGCGCGATGACTTCAACCTTACATGAATAGGAGGCTAGAAAAATAATCTAGTATCCAGTTGTAATCTCCGAATCAAAATCGAAAGGTATAAGAAAAGAATAATATAATAGTGAACTAGATCTACACACACACCTTAAGAGATTTAAGATTAAAAGAAATAAAATGAAAAAAACAGGAATAGAGTTATCTTTGTAAAAGTGAGGTGGATGCAAGAAGTTACAGGTTTTTTTATGCGTCGTGAAAAACTATGAATACGAATCACGTAATATTCAACAAATATATGACGATAAACGGAACTAATTTGATGAAAATGTTTGATAGAATTATGAAAGCATTTAAGCAGAAAATAAAGGGGGCAAAAGAGTGTATATGGGGTAATATAAATAATATACACCGCTCTCTATGATGATTTTTCAGAAACAATAAAAATGGGCTATATATAGTAAGCATATTTGGAAATTTGAAGCGTTTAGACTGTTAAAAAGGGGCAGAAATATGCACAAAGATTTTTTTAAATCTGAACAATCGGTTGTATGGGATATAACTATATATACCCCCTGATCTATGATTTTCTCAGGCCAAAGTGTGTGACAAGACACATGCTACTATCACGGATTAGCAATTGGTGAAATATTTGAATCTATTACTTAAACTGATTTTTTATAAGATAAATATAAAATATAAAAAAATCGGTAAGGTAATCTGTTCGTGAGTGATGCGTAAAAGCTTCACGTTTGTATGTGGTCTTTTCTGCATGTAAAAACTATGACACGAATCACGTAGTTTCAAAAATATTATGACGTATAACGTAAATCTATGTGATGAAATTTGAGGAATTTTGAAGCTCTGAGACGCTTAAAAAAGGGGTCAAAAAAAGGATAAATTGACTCTGTATATACGAAGTATTTAACTATATATACACCAGATCTCTATGATTTTTTCGACTGCAAACAAATATTGCTAAACGTAAGCATTTTGTGATGTGATAATTTATGAAGAGCTATACTACTTGTTATATAAATCGAGATGGCACGTAAATTGGTCAAAGTTATCTGTGCGAAACAACGGTGTTATGAATAATATACTTTTACCACCGATCTCAATGATTTTTTCAGATGAGTACACATATATGCTATACACACGTAAAGCAGTTGGTGAAATATTGAAGCTTTAGCTGTTATTAAAATGGGGCCGATAAATCGTAAAAAAAATATATATACTATATATATATACGCTATATATACCAATCATAGTATGATTATATTATAATACACGATCTCTTATGCATTTTTTGACACAACAATACATTACGATATACGTAAGCTAATCGGTGTACATTGAGAGCTTACTATAACTGTTCAATGGTGGTAGATAATTGCGGAAAAGTTTGCTATAAGAACATCGCTGGTTGTATGAGATAGTATAATATATATTACAACCGATCTCTATGATTTTTCAGCAAGACAAATCAAATTATGATATTTCTCGATTATACGTAGATGCAATCATGGTTGAAAATGTTTGAAGTTAATAGCATGTTTAAAGATCGGGGTAGATCGGTAGAAATTGCGAAAAGTTTTTTATCTGAACAATCGGTTGTCATGAGATATATAAGTATTATACAAACCGATCTCCATGATTATTTTTCTAAGACTTAACAATATATCGACTAAATACGTAAGCAATCGTGGTTAAATTTGAAGCTAAGCAGCGTTAAAATCGGGGTTAGAAATTGCAGAATGTTCTTATCTGAACGAATCCACTTCAGTTGTATGAGTTATATAGCGTATATATACAACACCAGATCTTGTATGGATTTTTTCAGAACACCAATATTGCATATATACGGAATAGATTCGGTGAAATTTGAAGCCTTCTAGCTGTTAGAAATGGGGCTAAAATTTGCGGAAAAATGTAAATACATGTCTATATAATAATATACTAATGATATACCTACACATGTATATAATACATCTACAATAATTACCAATCCGATCTATTCATGAGTTATTTTCAGACCCACGATTATATGCGACTTATAGCAGTATAGCTAGTATCGTTTTGAAATACTTTGCTGAAGCTCTAGCTCTTAAAAAATAGTGGTAGTAAAAGTTAGTAATTACGCAAAAGTTCTTTTCTGAACGTAATCGGTTGTGGGGATAATATATCGTATATATATCGACGATACTCATACTTTTTTCAGTGGAACAATATGTGCAATATACGAAAGTATATGGTGAGTTTGAAGCTTCAATCTGTTTAAATTGGGTAAAGATATTAACAAAAAATCCTGTTTTTGAAAAATCGGGTTTTGTAGTGGAGGATATATGCTATAGTGGTCCGATCCGGTCTGAGTTCACGACAAATGTTCTAATCAGGAGCACCCAAATCACCACACCGCCCCACCCAATTTTTATCAAGATATCTACAGATAAATGATTAGGGTACAGTTTGACTATTCACAAACAGGACAGGCCGGGTACAGAACGGACAGACGGGAGCAGCTAAGATTCAACTCAGCTCTTCAACCGTTAAGATTATTCTCACGGCTGTTAATACTTAATGTGGGTCGCTTTATCATACTATCTTCTATAAGGACTTACAATTTTCGGTTCGTGAACGAGATTTAAGTATTACCATGTCATATTAATGAAGGTATTATAAACAAAAAATGGTAGGTTAATCTGTGTGAGGATGCATTAGCTTCTTTAATGTGTTTTGGTGGTGTCTGCATGTGTGTTAAAAACTTATGATCTACGAACCGTATTTGTCATAAAATATATTGACTGTAAATTCTGTAAACTATTTGATGAAATTTATGAATTCTTGAAGAGAAACTTCTTAGCCGTAAAAAAAAGGGTCAATAATGATACTGTTTTAATATGAAGTATATAGATATTATACCACACCGGTAGTTCTTTGATGGAGAGTTTCTCAGACGAGGAAGATAATTGCTATCATGACGTAAGACAATCTGTGATACATTTGCAAGCTTATAGCTTTCAGATAGTGGGGTAGGAAATTGCGAAAAGTTTCTTATCTGAAAACAATCACTGGTGTCATGAGATATTATACTAGTATATACTACAACCGACCTGCTCTATGTTTTTTCAGCACAAGCAATCATATATCGCTATATACGCTAAATATCGGGTAGATAATTGTTTGAAGCTTCTCAGCAAAGTATTAAAATATGGGCTAAGAGATTTTTGCGAAAATTATATATTATAAATATACTACGTATATAACACCATATATATACTATATATACCACCTGATCTTATATGATTTATTTTCAGACAAAAATTATATGCTATATTACGTAAGCTACTTTCGTTGAAATTTTTAGAGCCTCTTACGCTCTGCGAAAAATAGGGCTAGTAGACTTACGAAAAGTTTTACCTTATCTGTTTAACAATCGGTTGGGGGGATATCTTACTATATATATGAGATCCTCATAAATTTTTTCAGCAACAAGTTATATGTGCAATATACAGAAGTATATGGGTGATCGAGCAAGTTTGATTTGAAGACTATGCAATCTGTTAAATGGTAACGAGATCGAGACAAAAATCCTCTTTCTCGAAAAAAAAAAAATCGGTTATGTATGGAGGAGGAATATTATGCTATAATTGGTCCGATCCACGGATATTCGGTTCAGACAAATGTCTAATAGACACCCAAAATACACCCGCTCACCAAAGTTATCAAGATACCCAAAAAATTGCGAAAAAAAAGGGGACATAGTTTCTGCATACAAAAACAGACAGACGGACAGAGCGGACATGGCTAAATCAAAACTCAGCTCTAACAACTGATTATTTCAGTATATACTAAATAGTGGAGTCTATCTATTTTCCTTTAAGGACATTACAAATTTTACAGGTTTTTCGACGACGAAATAATATACCATTTCATTTTCATGATGAGTATAAAAATATGGCCACAAAGCACGGGGGAACTTCAATATACCAAGAACCAAAGCGATTAAATATAGTTTGGTGGTAAGTTAGGATTGAACGGGCGAGACTTATATCACATTGCTAAGTTCTAAAAATAAAAGTTATCACTAGTATAAAAGACGATCGTGATAGAATAGATCAATTAACGACTCATTTACTTCATATGTGTGTCATAACTCAAACAAACACAAACTTTCATAGATGAGAGCCATCCAAAGATTGTTTAACTGCGCCGTACTGTTGGCGCATATAAAGGCAAAAAGTTTTCATGTATTTTAGTAGCACGTAAGAGTAAATTTTTAACTGGATCAAGTTTTTTTTAACAACATAGATCATGATAATGGAGCACATGTGTTTATGATATGTCACTTAACTCAAAAAGTCGAGGATTTTTAGAATTATGAACACATATTGAAGAATATAATGAGCGATATTATTAAAATACTTTAACACAAATAAACAAGTGTGTCGCAGTATATATGATCACAGTTTTTTCTTTTTTTATTTTAAGTTAGCGCGTAGTCTGCCACAGTAACATATCATGCATCACAACACTCACTCTTAAATATAATATGATATAAGCTGAAATTTGATGAAATTTTTAAACAGGTTATTATTTTAGCATTGACATCAAGATGTAGCAGGCCGGCACGCCAAGTTTACGATTTATTGTAGTAAACTTAAAATTATAAGTAACTTCCCGATAAGAACTAACAAAGCTTGTATATTAGTTGAAACTTGGAAATATAGTTCAGAACCCGAATGGACACCCAATGCACAAGCGTAAATAAGAAACAAACACGACACGTATAAGGTGCAGACAGTCGGAATCGAAATATCGCGTATCGTATCTTTGATGGTCTGACGGGAGAGATTTCGACATACATATATTTGGAATTTGGAGACAACAAGACATGTACATGATATTAGAAGATTAGCGTAAATGTTATTGGAAAAAATCGCCCCGCGTATGAAGGTGGCACAAGGATCAGCGGGATATATTAAAGATACTCGTATTTTGTGGTCCGATTCGGGCTCATAATTTGGGAACAATATATTCACATACAAAGTTCCGGTAGAAGTAGAACAAGAATACTTTAGCTCGAGATAAATGTGGGGAAGCATATACGTAGGCGCTGAGTCGAAGAAAGTAATTATGGAAGGAAATAAGTATTGAGGACTAGATAATGATACAAAATTGTCAAGGAACAGAGTCTTTGAACACACTAATTGAAGTCACTAAATTAACGAAATAGAAATAATGGAGAAATACAAGAGCTATCATTAATAAAAGACTAAAAACTTGTGAAAATAAAATAATTAAAGAAGAAGAATATTAAGATTATACAGGGCACACTTATTATGATACAACAATGCTACATTGCACAGACATATAATAATACTGAAAACTAAAAAAGAATAATTAGGTCGGGTCGCTTAGGTACTTAGTTCATCACACTCTCTCTTAGACATATTATAAAAAAAGCGGTGTATAGAGATCGATCCAAATTTCTATTGATAAGTGATAAGTAAGACCAAAATAGAACCTTAATAGGTTAATGACTACGACAGCTCACATTTTTAGAAATTTCACGCCCCACACGACTTTTAATTTAATTGTCTGATCAACAGCCCTAGATTGATGAGGAGTAGTTGATGGATCAGAATACCTAGGGACTACCTAATTATTTTCTAGCTTTTAGTATTAAATTATACTTTCATTATAAGTAAGTTTTAAATAATAAAACACGTTTAATGAGACAATAAATGATACATATCCATAACAACTGTCACAAACGAATTTGCTGCTGATTGTACTTCACCGCCAGATATATGTGGCTTATAGATATTATTATAGAATGTAATGAGAGTCTGCTCCCTCGGGTAGTGCGTGTATTATTGTTGCCATCTGATAAAACACTGCTTACCTATCGAAGTAAATTTATACCTAGACCATTATCGATGCCATGTTAAGTCGCATATATAAATTGTTTAGCGTTCACCATTCTTGTAGAAAGGCATACATTTAAAAAGCAGTATACAACGTTATTTTGAAAGAGAAGATCTGCCTTTTATTATTATGTCGAGATATATCACCGCGACAAAATGTATCAATAGATTATTAGCCATGCCCGTTAAGTATGGACGTGACTGGAAACACCCATATACTCGGGTGTACGAGGGTGTTCCAAAAAATTGTATAATGCCGCAGGCAGTAGCGAAGAAGATGCAATAGATGTGGACAGTGAACCGGAGGGTTGGGGTTAAAGTAAGAAAAAAAGCACTGAACTAAGTCCGAATCGCAACACTCACAAATGGCTCTATGTAAGGGAGACGTTATTATTTCCAAGCATGCATGGCGATGTTTTCATTATTACAGGATGTTACTCGTAGCCGTGACAAAAAATATAGTGTGTCGCACGGCTGTAACAAAATAAAAATAGATATTTGCCTGTTACTGATTACTGTTTTTTGCGCCTGCAGCACGAGGTCACTAGCTATGGGATTTTCCTTAGATTTGCCATCATTCGCTGGATCACAGTTAGAATAAGTGAGTTATTCCTCTACGAGTGTGATACATTCAATTGGATTTTGCTATACACAGATTAGTAATGTTTGTAGATTGCATGTCAGATGGGCGGCTGTTATCAGTGCGATGATCGGAGAAATACTGTCGCGAAAACCGTGTTTCCTAAGCTTTAAATAAAGAAAAGATTGTTATGTGTTTAGATGTATCAGTTACACTCAAACTAAGTAAGGAAGGATAAGTTCGGGTTGTAAAATCCGAACATTACATAACTCTAGCTGAGACGACTTTGGAGACAAATTGTTTAAGGTGATGAATTACATAACATAGTAGGAAAATGAACCTAGGGTGAACCCTGAGAATGTTTTTGTATGACTTTGCTCTTAGCTTTCATAGAGTGGTTTATTCTAAGCATCGTTTGTCTACAAGATGAATTAAGAGAGGTATGTTGTAATTAAGGGAATTGATCCGGGGCACGTGGGCACCAGCTGGGGGGCGACAGCCACCAGAGCACTCCAAACTCATACACTCCCGCTCCCCCTAGTGACGACGCCTAACATCACCAAGTTTTCCACGGACTACCTGACTAACCACCACACGCTGTAACTTAATGAGGAGCTCTCGCCGTCGCGAGTATAGTGGTCCCAATGGGCTAACTCATAGAATTGTGTGTTACGGAGTATAGTTTTATCACACATCAAAGATGTGCTCAGAAAGTCGTTGTCGTGTATGATCGAGTACACATAAAAAAGGAGCAGTGATCCTCAACTGATTGCCATATGAGGTGGACCGCCTACCTGACTTCGAGACTACTTCGCCATAGAGGTGGATCCAGGGAGGTGACTCTAGAATGTGTTTGTTCGTGTATATTTGTTATCAAATGAAGAGTTGACTTCACTTGTCTATATTGTTTTGGCGCTTCGAGTGTTAATGAGTATTTTATAAAGGCAAGGGGAGGCCCTTATTCTGATAGGTGGACGCCACTTTGGCGAGAATATCAAGCCTTGAAGGTTCGGGACTAGAGGTGAGCTCTAGAATGCGTTATGTATACGATATGGGTAGTAGAATTGAAGTGTGTTAATGCTTATTTAAAAAAGGGAGTGGGCGTAGATGTCTATAGTGGCACCGTCCTTTTCGAAATATCGCATTAGAAGGTGCGACCAGAAGTGGGACTTACTGTGTTGCATGGTCGAATTCAAATTAAGATAGGTGAATGAGAAGGTTTGTTTTAGTACACGGGCCTTTCAGATGGCACTGAGCTGATGTTCGTATATGGTGAAGGCGGTTTTCGCGATGATATCGACCAAAATGTGGACCATGCGGTTTCGACCCTAGAAAATCATCTGTCGGTGAGAGTACAGCTAATTTTATTGTATATAGTAATAACAGAGCGACAGTATGCGATGTCCAGTGATGTTGTTCAAGGCTTGTAGATTTCGCCACTGCACGAACTTGTATTCATCTTTACTTCTAGCTAATAATGTGTAGGTGTCGCAACCCGATTTTAGGAAAAGGTTTGTTTCATGAAAAGTTATATTTTGAATCAAAGAAAATCCAATCCAGTCATACATTTGTTTCATCCCTGTTTTTCGGATTGGTATATGGAGTTAATGGCATTTTTTAAGAATATCTTTGTCGAAAAGTTCGATATAGAAGAAGTGGGCGTGCACATGTGGATGACACATTTTCAATACAAGATAAAGTGAGTCCAAAGATAAGTACGCTGACAACTAAGTGTTAGTACAAGATATATTTACGATTTATGCTTCGATTCGTTATTCGTGGTTATACGTTGGATCCACGAGCTGGAAGGAACAGATAGATGGACACCAGTCGAGCTGTTGGTTCTAGAAAACTGAGCGTTGCGGGAGCTGGACTTAAACCGATTTAGCGTCCCATTTTATTAGAAAACAGGATATCGTCATAGAATGGTAGCCCTACCGAAATTTACAGGATTCGTAAACCATTTTGTCGATTGAGGGCATTAAAAGTAATTCTAGGACAAATTAAATGAGAAACGGCGGCGGAGACACGCCCATTTTCCGAGAATTTTCTTTATTTTTGTATATATGTTGCACAATATGAGCACACTGGGAGTGATGATGATTGACGATAATTATAACTAATCGT
>JARSSU010022042.1:0-66560 GCA_029619165.1 Eurosta solidaginis
AATTGGCACTTACGGCCTTGTTTGTATATATTCACGTGATGTTAAAATTTCTCATTTCACTAATTTCCCTGTTTCGGTGGTATTCCCTCCTAAGTTTCTTTTATCTCTCTGTCCCTGACTGTGTCTTGTCTATGTTTCCCTTAAATTTCTAATTCTTACCTGGGAGGAAATTTTCTTTTCTGACCAGTTAGTGATTTGAAGTAGTTCAGCTAATTATCATCGTCGTATGATTAAATTGGTCTTTTTTCCCAACCAATGTAAATCCCTACATGAGTGTAACGTCCGCGATGCAAGAAAAGAAACAAAATAAGCGGGACACCCGGTTTATTTCACATTGCTTCTGTTAGAATTAATAGCCAGAAAAACTAGCCCGGCGTCTGTCACACCAGTTTTTGAACGATCTTTCAACATAGAAATCGCAAAGTGCCAATGGTCACATTTTCGCCGCTTGCCGCACAACAAAACCGAACTGATAGTAGCAGGAAGAACATTACGACACGGAATAAACAACAATCACGCCCTTCCTATTTCCATTCTGTGTCTCCAACAGGTGCCCAGAAGACGAACTCAGCGTCCATTTCACCAGGTCTATTTTTCCGCTAATATGTGTTAGCTACTTTGCCCTTAATATAAATCCTATTTAATTTGATAACAAATCAATTTATTATATTCACAGTCAAAGGCACTATGAAGACGTGGACTGTCAGCGTCCATTTAAATACGAGCGACTTAAAACGGAGTATTTTCCGGCTGTATTCCGTACGTCAGTCATAGACCCGTCCCCCCTGTACCGGTCAACAAATCCTAAGCTTATGTGAAGCAAACATTAAAAAAACTATGACCGTAAAACATACTTTGCAGAATCCGTGCGGCACAAGAGCAAACTGGTAAGGGGTAGATGGATTTATTATGGGTTGTAAGGAAGGTTGTGTTTGGGTTTCAAGAAGAAAACAAAACGGTGTCCCAGAAGACTGAGTAGCGGCTGTTAAACAATGGTAAGCCACTTCTCTTTTGTGTGATACATAGATTTTCTCTAAAAATCTATAAACTAAAAAGCGTTTAAAAAAAAAACAATAGCGCATAAATACATAACAATTAAACAACAAAAAAATAAAATTCATTTCGGAAAAAACAAAACAAAGTATGCCTCGTGTATTCACGAGCGAAAAGATAAAAAAAAAAAAAAAAAGAAAAAAAAAAAAAAAAAAAAAAAAAAAAAAAAATAAAAAAAAAAAAAAAAATCACGATAGAAAATTATAAATATATTCTATAATTCACAAATGAATGAGAATTGGAGACAATATAATTACTATAGATTATATTTTTATTATATATGAGATAGAAAGTTTGATATTCATTCGTAAGATGTAATTGTGGACGCTCTGTTTACATTTATGCTTTTGCTGGCTTGCAGTTAGCATAAGCAATAATAACACTCTATCTGCTCTATATAAACTCTAGTCAATAACTCCCCTATAACTTCTCTCTTACGGCTCTGACGCTGTGTTAAGAGAAAAAGACCTCTGGTAAGGACGGTAAAACCTCTGCCCTCGATAGATGGTGACGAGAGGGGGGGCGGTAGCAACCTAAATTTTAAACTGCGCTTGCCACCGACGCCCGCCCCAACAATAGGCCACCAAAATAGCCTAAACCAGCGCCAAACACACTTGCCATACAAAGCACACACCCGAATCTACACTCGACGCCTCCCTGACATAACATCCTCCCAACATCAACCCCACCCTCACTCTCCTCACCAGAAAAGACCAATAACGGCACTACTCTACAAAAGACTCTGGCTCAGCTCATCGAGACGCTCTTGATCTAACTCTGGCTAGAATAAGCTTAAAGGACATCACATATAAGAATATTATGGGATAGTGCTAGTCAAAACAAGCGAAATGAAACCGTTCTTACCGTAGAGATTAACATAAAATTTCTTAAACTAGAGCAGTAAGTGACCCCATTCGACGTGTTGTGAACAAAAGACGGAATATGCAAAAACCTCATGAATAAAACACTCTGCATTAAACACACTTCTCTGAATTTATTTTTTATTTTTATTACATATATTTTATTTTTTTTGTTTAAATGTTTTATTGATTATATAATCGATCCAAAACTCTTGCAAAAAATATAAATACGTGAACAAAAAAAGTAACTCTGAAGACACAGGCTCAATCCTGTGTGCTCTTTTTTCTTTCTCTCTTTTCTTTAACTTCTTTTTTCTCGAGCTACTGTCCTTTGTTTGGCTTCTTCAACACAATCTATCTATAACGTCTTTTTTTGCTTTGTTCTTTTTTTTTATATACCTTTATATACTTCTTGCGTTACACAACTCTCCCCTTCTGTATATTTCTAATATAACGGAGGGGAATCTTTCTTTGTATCTTTTTTATTTAATATTCTAATATCCCTTTTATGATTATACTAGGTCTAGGATTAATAACTCTTCTTGGTGTGTTCGCCTCTATTTAACCTTGACTCTTCCTTCTTGTGTGATCATTTACGTAAAATTCTTGTCTAACTTATTATAGCTTTTTTTTTTTTATGTCTTTTTTTGTTTTATTTATATTTTATCTTTTTTTTTTCTTTTTTTTCTCTTTTTTTTTTTTTATTTTTTTTTCTTTGGTTTTTCTTTCTTTTTTTTTTTTTTTTTTTTTCTTTTTTTTTTTTGATGTTTTTTTTTTTTTAAAAAAATGTAAAGCCTTCAAATGTTTCTTTTTTTTTTTTTTTTTTTTTTTTTTTTTTATTTTGTTTTTTTTTTTTTTTTTTTTTTTTTTTGTAGTGAATAAAGTGTGTTATTTAGATATTTATTCTATTGTTTTTATTAAAAGTTTTGTTTAATGATGCTTTTTAAATTTGTTGTTTTGGTTTGTTTTTTAATCGCGCTCTATCTTAACTCGGAGGAACTCTTCGTCTTCACAAATTAAAATAACACAGCAAACTCCTGAACTCTGCCGCTAACCCTCTGAACCGACAAGGAGAAGGAAGGAATTTCTAGGAAACTTCTAATGTGAGAATATGAAATAATACAAACGTCCGTGAGCGAACTCCCGTAAGCTAAAACATACAGAAAAATAACGTACTGTACAAAAAAATCGAACCCTGACCCTTCATCGCAAACCCTCTGAACTTTACTTTTTTTCTAATATGATTTTATTTTCATATTCTTAAGCTGTTTTCGTCTCTGTTTTTATAATTTCTTTTGTGCTGTTGAATAAATAACTCTAAGAAGAACATTACTTATTAACTTTTTTTTTATTTATCTTCTTTGGTGTTTAAAAGTATAATTTTAAAAACAGATTATTAAATCTTTTATTAGCGCGTTCATTCGTGGTTGGTTATTTATTTTAATAATAATAAAAAACAAATTACGTTTAACTCTTTTTACAAAAAAAATATCTCATTTGTTTTTGTTCAATTTTCTTAAAAACACCCACTCAAAGTACAAAAGTCTTTTTACTTTTTATATTCTTGAGCCGATGACCCTAACTCTGAAACTCGCATGCCCTAGGAATGAACGCCCCCCAAGACAATCCTAGAAACCAGAATTATAAAAACAATACAAACTCTACACAACACGGGGTAAGTATAAAACGACTCCTGTAACTCTTGAATAATAAAGAAAAACGTCTGAACCAACGAAAACTCTGTCCTGACTCTCCTGCCCTATAACACCTCCTATCAGCTGTTCTATTTGCATAACCTCTCGTGGTTTAACTTCTCGTCTAGGTAGAGTAAGAAAGGGATAGGGAAATAAAACAAAATCCTTGCAAAAAAGAGGTTTGTTGTGTTCCGTCTAAAATTTTTTTGTTTCTTTTTTTAGTTATTTCTCTTTTTTTTTTTCTCTCTTGTTTTTATTTTTTTTTGCCGTCTAGATAGACTGCTCCTAATAAAGGAAACGTCTCTAAATAAAACTCTGGGGGGCGAACGGAAAGCCGGGAACTCTGTATCTAAAACGAAAAATAAAGGAACCTAACTCTTAGATAAAAGAACTATCTAACGCTGCCTGCATTCGAACATCCGACAATCACAAGGCTCCTGCTCGGAAATAAGAAAAAAAGAACTCTGTCTGACTCAGGTAACCACGCTCTAACCTGGAAACAAAGAGAAAAACTCTGCATAACTACACCGAACGCTCTAAGAACTCGACCACTCTGACGGAACCAAAAGCTCTGGCGCGCGGTCTGAAACAACTCTCATACCTACTACGTCTCCGATTTTTTTTTTTGTTTTGTTTTTTGGGTTGTTTTTTTTATTTGTTTTTTTTTTTGTTTTTCATAAAAAACAAAAGCAATCTTTGTTTTTCCTTGTTTTTTTTTATTTTTTTTTTGTTTTTTTTTTTTCTTTTATTTTTGATTTTATCTCTTTTTGTTTTTTTTTTGTATTTTTGTTAGTATGTTTTTTACTGTTACTTTATTTTTTGTTTTTTTTTTACGTTTATTTTTTGTTTCTTTGATGTTTGTTCGTATTTTTTTTTTTTTTTTTTTGTTTTTTTTTTTTTGTTGCATTTTTTTTTCTTTTTTTTTTTCTTCTTTTTTGTTTTATTTTTTTTGATTATCCGTCTACGAACAACTTCTCCTTCTGGCTGTAACTCTGATAACGCGTGCTAAGAGAAAAACCTCAATAAACCCTCTAAGACTCTGTACTCATGAAAAGATAACGTCCTGGTAAAAACTATCTAAACTCTGCCTGCTGAAAACTCTGCCCTAGAGACTAAAAAAGGTACAAACCCGGACGACGGAACGCGTAACAAGGAAGAAAGTAAAAACCCTCTACCCTCTTCTTTTCTTTTACATGCTTTTCGAGGCCTTTTTCTGTTCCTCTATTCTTCCTTCACTCTTTCCCTAAATTTAAAAAACATCCTTTTTTATTTTTATTTTAAATTATACATTTTTTCACATCCCACGATTAGAAGATCCAGTAAATACCTTCACATTGGGTCCTGTGTCACGGGGTGGGGGGTATAGAATTCAACATTTTCACGGTAATATGGTTCCTGACGAGGCGGGCCAGAATGTACGGGTGACCAGTGGCGGGACGGAATTTATCCGGCGAGAGAAGGAGAAGGGGGCGGAAACATTGAGTACCTATATCATTCCATATTATTCCACAAAATGACGTACGACACAAGGAGATGTACGGTGAACGGAGTGAAATACCTCCGGAGTGCCGGGGCGAATTGACATATTTGTATTATCACCCGGTATAGGGTGTTTTATAATTAATACTATTCACCCGTACACTTAAAATCCTAAGCCGAACCATATATTTCACGGCGACGTAAACAACATAAACACCCACCAGCCTCAATTACTCTTCCTTTTTGATTATTTCCAATCCAATAACAACTTAATAATTTCCATAAAATCAAATTATGAATAAAACTTAATACAATAATAAACTTCCAAAACAACGACCCTTTTCCAGACCTATTTCCCATACAAACAATCCCTTCTTCAACATAATGACTCAGATAACCCCATACCATGAAACTATATAACCACTAGCCAGCGAGAAAAGAAAAACACAAAAAAAACTTGAAACACGAAAAACAAACAATCTCTGACTCTCCTAGACCCAGAGGAGAGAATAAAACACTCTGTAAATTTTTGTGTTTTTTTTCCTCTTGTTCTTGATACTTTTTTCAGATTTTCTCTCCGTCTACAACACTTCCTGGAACCCGAAAGAAGAGGATCACAAAAAACACTACAGACAGCAAGTACGTGCTTAAAGATTAAAATACTCTGAATAAAGTAAACGATCTAAAAATAAAAAAACCACTTCTAAAAAAAAGACTAAACTCGTGTATGCAACCCCGCCTCTGGGTAAATAAAACTAACAAAAGAACTCATTTTTTTTTTTTTTTGATTTTTCCTTTTAGTTTTTTTTTTTTTTTTTGTCCGTCCTAGTCTCAACTCTCTGCTGTACCCATCTAAACTTCTGTTTTTTTTTTTTGTTTTTTTCTTTTTTTTTTGTTTTTTTTTTATTTTTGGATTTTTGTTTTTTTTTTTGTTTTTTTTTTTTTTTTTTCTATGTATTTATTCATAATTTTTTATTTTTTTCCCTTGTTTCCGTTTTGTTCTTTTTCAATGATTTTTTTTTTTTTTTTTTTATATATATATTTATTTTTATTTGTTTTTTTTTTTTTTTTCCAATCTAGGATCTAACCAATACACTCTTTCTAAGATAAAAACTACCTCATAAGAACAAAATAACCCTCCACGTCAGAAAACTACAGGCAACCCCTACTCGTAGAAAATAAACGACTCCTAGAGCTTTATTTCTTTATTCTTTTTATTTTTCATTTAACTATTATTGCTTTTTTATATTATTTTGTTTTTGCATTTTTTTTTTGTAACAGCTTTTTGTTTTCTTTGTCTTTGATTTTTTTTTTTTTTTTATTTTCCTTTTTATTTTTATTATTTTCAATTTTTTTTGGATTTCTTCTATTTTATTCTTCTTATTTTCTCTTTTATTATTGTTTTTTCTTTAGTTGTCTATCTTTTTTTGTATTTGTTTGTTTTTCCTTGTTTGTTTGTTTTGATGTTCTTTTGTTTCTTTCTTCTTTGTTATTTTTTTTTCTTTTTTTCTTGTCTTAGTTTAATTTTGTTTTTTTTTTTGTTTTTTATCGTTTTATTTTTTTTCCTTTTTGATTTTCTATTTTTTTTCTTTTTTTTTTCTTTTTTTTTTTTCCGCGTTTTTTTTTGTTACTACCCACGCGCGCCCGAAACTTTCGATGCTGATTGAGGGAGGGATATTAGGTTCTACATTAATATTACTTTTTTTTTTTTTTTTTTTTTTTTTTTTTTTTCTTTTTTTTTCTTCCTTGTCGAGAACACAAAATTAATAAAAAAAACGACTCGACACGAGGGTGCTATGATAAAAGTTGTATTTATAAGTACGGGTACAGTATGAAGGGGAGTTTATTAAAAACTTTAACTACAACAAAATGCGGCAAGAGAAACGGGAAAGGCTACAAGGCAGAGGAGGAGTGGCTTCGCAATTGAGGGGACACAGACATAAATTATTGGTAAAATAGGAGGATATGTAGAGATTTTAAGATAAAAAAATTGTAGCGTGACAAACTACAAATGCAGAACCTAGCTGCCTTCTGAAATCCTGGTGTCCTGTGGGGTTGAGGAGCTTTGCTAGTAAAGAGCGGCCCAATGCCATACGGGGGCTGGGATGGCCTTGCGGATATCGCTTTCAAGAGAGGAGTTGAGGGAACCAGGGCTCATCAAGTAGATTTTAAGTCCGCTGAGCTTTTCTCTGCGTTTCTTTCTTTTCTAAAAGTTTGTAGTGTTGCTGGCTCCGAGAATCGCTTCCTATTCAATTTTTTTTTTTTTGTTTGGTACCCTATTCTTTGCAGGACGGAGGGGAGGACAGAACCAAGGTGAGGTGGGCAAGACACGGGTCCGTTGGAGCGGTAGATCGGTGGGATGTGAAGGAGGGGAACGCTTCGATGTCCTGAGAGTTTCAAGACAACAGGAGCTGAGTCTGACGATGCGGCCGAAGTAGCGGAACTGGCGTCCGCGAAATATGAGGGATGTTTTTAAGATAAAATTTAGAAGCAAAGAAAAAAAAGCAACAAACAACCGACACCTTAAAAAAGAAAAAAAACAAGGAAAAAAACAAGAAAAAAAACAAAGTCAATAAAGGAAAGAAATAAATAAAGAAAACAACCTAAATAAAAAACCGTCAAACAAGACAGAAAAAAATTAACCTGAGATAATTAAAAAGAAAAACCAAAAACCCTGACAATATGAACCTAGAAGTTGCGGAAGGATGAACGAGGATGTGAGCGAGGAGGTTACGGGGGTTGACGCATTTTTCATGGCCGCAAATAATATATTGGGTGCCAGGGGAATGAGCTGTATTTTAAGTTCAATCCGACGGGTTTCCCGAAAGGGGTTTGCGGCGGGTCACTTAAAAACAACAAAGACTTGTTTTCTTCCGCGACGTGTTGGGAGTTCGTTATGTTTTTTCTGCATCTTCTTTCTTCATTTCTAGAAGATTGTTTTTTTATGATGTTGGCGTTGCGCAAATGGGGATAAATGCCGAGGAGTAGGGGGAAGGTTTCAGGGACAGGAAGGGTGGGATAGAGAGAAGGTATGGGGCTTCTTGAACGTCAGACTAGAATATTCGCCTGTGGGTAAGGGCTGGAGGAGAACCTAAACGCTACCGATACTATTAAACGCCCACGAAATGCAGGCGGGGGGATGGTGGGGGTGGGACAGGGTAGTGGGGGAGGGGGGGATGGAGGCGGGGGGAAGCAGGGGGCTAGAGGCAGGGAGGGCATCAGGGAGAGGGGCGCCCGATTACAGAGAGTCCTGTCCTGAGTGGCTTAACGCGTAAAAAATACCAAAAAATTGATTATTGGGGGGCGCCCTTGCCCCTATTTGCCGCATGTGTTGTTCCTACTGTAGCTCAACGAGATACAAACAGTAACGAGATACGAAATTGTAAGACTTAATATAAGGCTGTTCAATGAAAACGTGCAAAAACAAAACAACAACTTTGCAAAAAAAGACAACACATGGCAAGAAAAACACCA
Source organism: Eurosta solidaginis (assembly GCA_029619165.1). Taxonomy (NCBI): domain Eukaryota; kingdom Metazoa; phylum Arthropoda; class Insecta; order Diptera; family Tephritidae; genus Eurosta; species Eurosta solidaginis. The sequence continues at coordinate 8,561 of JARSSU010022042.1, forward strand.
TAAACAACATGAACATTTTGCTAGAGACGAATTTATGGCAAATGCACGGGTGCGAGGAGCGCAGCAGGAAAAAAGCGAACGATCCAAAAACAGAACGATAGCCCAGCAGAAGAAAAAAACAAGAAAGAGAGAAGGAACAAGAGCAAAAGTGCTACAAAACAGATGCACGCGCTAAGATGGAGCTTATTTCTTTCTCTTCGTGATGCAGACAAAACATTGGCGGCATGAAAGCATACGAGTGGCGGAGATAGCTGGAAGACCATAGATAGATTCAGGGTCCACCGCCACCGCACGAGCGATGCGAGGGGAAGTCCGCCACCAAAGTAAGGTTAGGGGGAGCAGGGTGGCCACGAGAACAAAGAGAACGCAAGCCCGTAGGGAGGACGGGGGGGGATCCACGATACGGGGGAGAACAGCGCCAGAAGGACCCGAACAGCGGCTATATGAGGGCTAAACAACGTCGCCAGATGCGACCGCCGAAGAGTAAAAAAAGAAGAAAAAAAACAAAAAAAAATAGCACAGTACCCAGGGAGGCTAAGTAAACCGTAGGTGTTGAGAGAGGGAACAGAAGAAAGGGGAGATACAAAGAGAGCCCGGGAGACGAACAGCAAGGGGAGAGAGGAAGAAGGGGCAGGCGGCCAGAGAAGAAGCAGGGGGAGGAGATGAGCACGGGACAAGAGACCAAAAAAGGACAGAGGAAAACCAGCACTGGCAAAGGTGTCAGGGTCAGACCGGAATGCCAGGAGAGCGGCGAGAAAACCGAAGTAATATTCACCAGGATACATTATCAAAAAGTTGGACCGGGTATGTTTTGAAGTCCTAATGCGGACATTGGGCTGGCGAAACGAAAACTTGAACACACAAAACACACGAGGAACGTTTGTTCCCCTTTGTCCCGTTTCGCCGAGCAAAAGGGCTCGCCTCGCCTTCCCTTCGGTTCCGTGAGACGTGGGGCACTGTTGTTGTAAAAAAAACGAATAGAATTTGTAATGTCATCGCTCGAAAAGTGCTCGACCGAATATAAAATAGGCCGGTAGCGCGGAGGATGAAGAGAACGGCGGTTTAAGAAACCCGTTGCGAGGGGGTGGTGTCGAGTGTAGTTTTAAGAAAAAAAAAATAAATAAAATAAAAAAAAGTATGCCACCCAGCCCGCCCCGCCGCTGCGCGTACCTACAACTGCTCTGCTTTTTGGTTAGTGCTTGGTTAGAAATGGCCTAAGAGCTGCTATGAAAGAGATGCTAAGCTTGGCTAAAAAAGTCTTTTTTCCCCTGGTGTGATAAAGGAATAAGGTTTTTTTTTTTAAGAATCCTTAATTGCGTTACTTTCCCCACATTCGGTTTTGGGTGCACCATGAATGAAGTTATAAAAAATGGATAGGATTTGCAACAAAAACAAAACTTTTTTTTTTTTTTTTTTTTTTTTTTTTTTTTTTTTTTTTTTTTTTTTTTTTTTTTTTTTTCAACATAAAAGCAGGTGATAATATTATTGAGAATAGCAGCAATTTAAATTTCATAGTTTTTAAATACGAGGAAAAAAGAGAAGAATGGTTTGTTTTTAAATAATTAAAAATAATAAGAAAAATTTAATTTCAGAAGAATAAAATGATATATGGGAGGAGAAAAGAGAGAACCAAGGGAGAGAGAGAACTTAAGAAGTAATGGGAGACGGGAGTGGATTTATTAGCCGGCGAAAGGAAGGTAGGCAAAAAATTATAATTTAATAATAGCGGCGAAGTTGACCAATATCAGGTTAAAACGTCACCGTGCTGCTATAACCTATAAATTTAACCCCAGTGACAGGCTTTGGATGTTAGCTATCAAGAGCTATCGCGGGTCGGAGGTTATCAGTCGCTGGTGATAGCTCGAGATCGGCGGGATAGCGCTGAAGTTTCTTGTTAATAGCAGCTTTGTTATATGGTGCTTTTTGTTATTTTGTTTTTTTTTGTGTTGTTTTTTTTTTTGTTTTTTTTTTTTTTTTTTTTTGAATGTGTTTGGTTTACTTGTTTATTTTTTTTGTTTTGTGGGTTTTTTTTTATTTTTTTTAGTTTATTTTGTTTGTGGGGAGAGAAAGTGGGGTGTTTTGTGTATATTTTTTTTTTTGTTTTTTTTTGGTTTTTGATTTTGCTTTTTTGTTTTTGGATTTTTTTGTGTTCTTTATTGTGTCATTTTTTGTTTTTTCTAGGTTTTTTTTGTTTTTTTTTTGTTTTGTGCTTTTTTTTGTATTTTTTTTTTTTTTTTTTTTTTTTTTTTGTGTTTTTTTTTTTTTTTGTGTTTTTTTTTTTTTTTTTTTTTTTTTTTTTTTTTTTTCTTTTAATCTTTATACATTTTATATATTTTTATTTGCTGGCTGCTGCTTGGCTGAGCTAGAAGCAGCTGCTGAAAAGCTGCATTTTATATTGTTGTCTTCCCTATTCCTAAAATTTGTTTATCTCTAATTGCCTGCCCACTTTGTTAGTGTTGCGGGTGTTTGTTAACATCAGAGGGGCCAGAAGCAGAGAGGAGAGAGGCCAGAGACAGCAACAGACGCCATAAAACAAATGGTAGATAAAAATGGGAAAAGTGGGATGTAAGTAATATGAAAATGTGAACAGACAAGAATGGAAAGAAGATAAAAAAACAACATTGCTTGTGAGAAAAAAATCGCACGAAAGTGTAAGCAGGAAAGAAAAAAAGTGAAGGAATTGGCAAATTAGTGGGAAACAATTTAATATACTTGGAAGCAGAGAAAAGGCCAAAGTCTTTAAAGAAATGGGTTAAAAAAATCATGTGTTTAAAGGAAAATTAGTGGTAGCCACAAAAATAATTGTGTATTAAAGAATACAAATCACTCTTGTAAAAAGAAAAAGGAAAATTCATAATAAAAAAAAAAAAATAGAACATAATTAAAAAAAATATTAAAAAAAAAAAAAAAAAATAAAAATAAAATGAAACAACAAGTTAAAAAATAAATTTTGAACGAACCAGTTGGCGATAATGATAGATTTGTGTCATTTTCTATTTTTCCGGCAATACTTTTTAATTTTTTAAAATTTCTTTCTTTCTGATAAAGTGTCTTTAAAAAAACATTATTTTTTTTTGGTTTTATATAATTGTTTGATTTTTTTTTTTTTTTTTTTATTAATACACAACATAACAAAAAATTAAAAACCTTGTTTTATTTTTTATTTTTCTTGGTTTTTGTTTTTTTTTTTTATTCTTTTCTTTTTGTTTTTTTAATTATTTTATTTTTTTGATTTTTTTGAATTAGTTTTGATTTTTTTTTTTTTTATTTTTTAATGTGGTTGGTGGTATGATGGTATTGGTTGGAAAATTGGTTGGTAGTGGAAGATTTATTGTTGGTTATTTGTTATAACTTATGTAGATTATTTTTGGGGAAATTTTTGGTTTTAAGAGGGAAGATAGTGTTTTTTGAATTTTTGTAGAGCGTAGAACTTGTTTTTGTATTTTTGGTATTTGTATTGGTTCACTGATGTCACTATTATCTCCCTGGGAATGGATGAGTCACATAAAATCCGGTAAACTGAGGATGAACACGAAATGGGAGGGGAGATCCCCCGTGAAAGAAGAAGATGGAATGGGGAGAGATTGAGGTAAGGCGATTGGGTTGGAGGATTTAGGAAGGAAAGTTTTTTAATTTATAGGAACGGATAGGAGAAGACGGAAAATAGCGGGTAGGAAGGGGGGAGTACCATCTATAGTCTTTGGGTTATGATTTTTAGAGCGCAGAAGGTGTGTAACGTAGTTAGTGCTAGAAATCATATTCGGTGGAGAAGAGAGACGGGCCCCCAGCAGAGATGGGAAGCGGGGGGCTTAATTGGGGCCGAGGGGCAGAAAGCGAGGGGGAAGTCGCGAATGAGCTGCCAAAAAATATTACATTTTGAAATGGGCAATTATTTAAAGTAAGTCTGTGGCAAGTGGTCGGTGGAAAATAAGGGTAAAAAGAGGAGGTACCTTTGGTTTAAAAGATTGAGAACTGGGCATTAGCTCCGAAGATATCACACCATCTGAAAAGCAGGTTTGAACTTGCCAACTCTACGAGAAGCAAACTAAGATTGTTTGGTTGTGCGTACACATTCAACCACAATGATAACAACAAATCAAAATAAATGCCTGCGGGACCAGGAGGGCGCGGATAGATGTAAAACATCCAAAAAGAAGAGCCCACAGGGTTTGGGGGGCGAGGATCATATCTTTTTTGGCGAATTTGCGAGGCTTGCGGGGTCGGGCAGTCGTGGGTGGTGTGCCTGCGGGAACCTTTTGAGTAAATTTTTCCGTGTTGGATACCTAACAAATTGGTAGAAAGGGGAGAAGAGGGAAGAAAAGAGGAGACAAGGAGGGGTAGAAATTTTTTTTTGGAGTGAGCGTAAGGAAAGAACGTCGGAAAAGATTATTCACTGAGGAGCTTTTGCATGGTAATATACACACGTTCGGAGTTCTTGATGACAATTCACTTACTGAACTGAATTCCCACATGCCCGAACGGGCGACAAAAAATTTATATAAAAACCCGAGGCGGATACACATGACACAAGATCGCCTAATAAAAGGTGACGGAGATGTTGAAAGAGGGGCTAACCGGGTGCGTATAACCGCGCACGAGAGAGAGACAGGGAAAGAGACGGATGACGATTGATTGTGTTTCACTTCAAATTATGTATCAGGAAGTAGAGCTGGTAAGACAGGATGTTAGCGGGTGATCAACACATTCAGGGGACAATCGAGAAGAGCAGGGACACGGGAGGAACAGCAAGACATACGGGCAGGACGTGAGGACACGTCATTAGCCAATGCATGTCTGGGATCTGGGAAAATCCATGCATAGAACTGTGTTTGAAATCGAAAAACACGGGGGGTACAACGGCGCGGCGCCCAGGTACTTTGACGCGGTGGAGAATGTGCACTGTACTCCCGGGGCACGAGCAGCCAACGGAGGCACCCGTATCACGTTGAACACGAAAAATTTTTGTGGACTTTTTCTTTCGCGATCACAATTTTGTAACCACCATAAATACTATATCATTATTCCTACCCAAGTCCTAAAACAATATGGAAATCTTGGCAGCACGCGGGAGCATGAGGTCATCCGTTAGGAATTTATATCATATCTGATAATGAAACTACAATTATACTTTTTTTGGATGTTCCCCGGAAGGGAGCGATGCCATGCCCTAGACTAAACTTTGAGTCGCGCTAGTGATTGGCTCAACAAGGCAGTCCGGGGGCGCATCCCGAGCGCAACACTTTTATTTTTATACCAACTCTGACAGCTGATTTTTCAGAGCAAAACAATAACAACAAATAAAATTCTTGGCCTGATTTTGCACACCGCACTTTGACTACGAAATTTCTACTCAACAGTAACATAACTTCGAAATGTCTTTTGTTGTGTTTATTGTTGATCAAAATAGAGACTTGGACAGGCAAATTTTTTTTTATGCTATTCCTAAGCACTCTTAGATCTGATACGGTAGACAAATTATAATGCGAGCAAACGGAAGGGTCTTCCCGCGAAACACGAGACACGGGGAAGTGAGCCTGTGTCCGGGAGATCGTGTTCTTATGAAGCGTACGGGTTGTTACCAACACCCGCGGGCCGAAAGCAGCGAAGAGAAGCAAAAAGAACGTTAAAGACAATTAATCGGGATGTGCTATTCTTTTTCTGCTGCCAGTTGAACTAGCCTCCGGGGGCTAGTTGGTCGTACCGGACTCAAAAGGGGCCCAGTGGGCAGAACCCGCGCGCGACCCACACACCCCGCTCACCGGGTGGGAAACTGCCTGAGCTGTCATTTTTGAACAAAGGTTGACGGGAGACTGTGGGGGCTTAGCCTTAAAGATGGTTAAGAGTGAACGTGAAAAATAGAACAATATATATATCAATATAATAGAATTTTGATAAGCATTCAGTCATAGTGAATCAAAGGTTACGCGAAGATTGACGAATGAAACTATAAAACAAGTATTTGACACACTGTGTGTTTGCGATTTCGATAACAAGAAGCAGGCAGAGGGGGGGAGACTGAACTTTGAATTTGTGCCAATGTTTGAAAACACCAAGTGTTAGGATGCTATGTCATTCGAATGGTAGGGCGGAGGCGCAGTCAGCATTAATTTTATTAAAATTTTTTTAAACTATAAACCAACGAGCTCTAGGCCAAAACATATTTGTATAATTCTTATGTTTTAATTAAGAATATACATTTTGGCCTAGAGCTCGTTTATATTTAAAAAGTTATAATCCAAAGGCGTAAACAACAAAAATAATTTTATAAAAATATCAAAAAAACACTTCGAATAATTGGGAAAACAGTATCATTAAATAATTATCGCAATTTTTTAAATTAAGAAGGAACAAAAAGGACCTTTGAAAGGATTTTCGAACGAGTGTTTGAAGCCTACTTTCAGTGATTGATTTGATGAAAATCGTTTTTGAATATTTTTAAGTAGTTAGCTGAAGCACAATACAAACTATTTGAAAACTATTTTAACGTGTTTGGGAAAAAAGGTCAAAAAGTTAAATATATATAAGCCACTGTTAAAATATAATTATAAGAAAACTGTTTTTAAAAGAATATTTTTAAATTGTTAAAAAAATATTGAAAAAATTTAACATTTTTATAATTCCGAAACAGAATTTAATGAGATCTTTTATAAACGTCTTTCAATTTATTTAAGTAGATACTCAAAAACCCAAACCATTTGACAACATTTTATTTTGAAAACTGTAAGCAACTATTTAAAATAGATAATTGAAATATTACAAAAGGATTGGGAAAAATACACCAAAACTGTTTGAAAACGCGTTCGCTTGAAAGAAAAAAAAGAAAATAACTTTATAAATATATCAAAAACAAAAACTAAAAAATTATTTCAAAAATGTGTTTTTAATGAAAAAATCCGAAAATTTTCAAAGCTTGAAAAAAAATACGGAAACAAATAATTTGAAAAAACTTTTTTTTAATCAGAAAAAAACTTTGATGTGATATCGAATGAATATTATTGACAGCTTTGTGACTAATTTATTGTTTTAATTTTTTTAAGTGGATACTCCAAAAATTCAGCACACATTGACAAATTTTTTCTGAAACCCCTAAGCACCATTTTAAATAATAGGGTAACGTAAAGTCTTGAAAGTAAATATTGTAAAAAAATATTGAAAAATATATGCGCATTCATTTTTTTTATAATTTTGAAAATAATTTTTTTGAAAATCACAACATAAATAATTTAGAAAACTAATTAAACACCAACGTATCATATTTTTCCGAGTTTTTGACAGATTTTAAACTCGAGCACGCAAAATGGAAAGAGAATAAAAAATTATTTTTATTTTATAGCAGAAAAATTAAAAAAAAGAAAAACATTATTTAACATTTTCGAAAAAATTTAAATTCCAAATTTAAATCAAACCAAAATTTGCCTATTTGTGCCATTAAATTTTAATATATCTTTTTAACAATTATTTGCCAAACCTGTATTTTTCCTTTGTTATATTTACAAAGAATCCATATCATATTACAAAACTGTTTGAAAGATTAGCTACTGTTTAAAAAGGAAAAAAGTATACATATAACCGTATACGATTTTTTCTAAACTGATTTGTAAACAAATTCACAGAAAAAAGTTTTTAAAAATCTTGCTGGGCAAATCCGAACAAGAGAAATGAATAAAAATTGTAATGCAAGGAAGCAACCCTTCAATATTAAAACATGTTTAAAACCAACTTAAATTTACGTTATTTAAAAATAATGCGAGTTTTCAAATTTGACAATAAACTTTTAACAATACCTTGAAAAAAAAATACTTACTGTTTTTTGTCTAGATATTGAAAGAATCCAAAAGTTTCATGAAAAATGCACCAAAACTGTTTGAAACGAGCACCTATTGTTAAAAAAAAACAATAAATCAAGAAGAAAATAATTGCGTAAATCTCCTGGGTTCAGGCTACGTATAAGCCGACATCGAAAATTTAAAAACAAAACTTTTAAGCGGGGTCGACCATCGGCAGTAATTTGGCACATACTTCGAGTGTATTTCAGTCATAAAAAGTTTCCCAGTGAAAACTCATCTGCCTTGCATATGTCATTCAGAGTTGGCATAAAACATGTAGGTCCCGTGTCGCCAGTTTTTAGGGAAAATTAAAAGGAACACGACCGAAATTGGAAGAGAGGCTCGACCTTAAATCTCTGCGTAGGTTAGCGCACCTTGCATTATTATGTTTTATCTTCATTCCCAAAAAACAACAATTAAGGGTGTCTAATTTCGGGTGTAACGGAACATAACATGCTCAGCGTGAGCTTGCATTATACAGTTCATTTTCAGATAAATTACTTTTCTAAATAACACGTGGCACCGCCCATAAAAAATGTTCTCCCAATTCCTCTTACAATAAAACTTGGCAAGTGCAGTATCATGGATACAATACTATTATTCGTCTAAGATATAGCTCATTATTCTAGTTTACGTTCTTTTAAACTTCTTTATATAACAGTAGGCGTGGTTTTTTAACCCGATAATGTCCATTTTTCTAGACAAATTTTCTGCTCTCAGGAGAATATGTGTACCCAATTTTATCACAGTTCGGTAATTTTTCTTTGAGTTATGGCTACCGAAGCATAGAAAATTGCTTAGACAAAAAGTGGCAGTGCCACGTCCATTTAAAAAAATTTTAATTTTTTTCCTATTTCTTCCACTCGGGAAAACCAATATTATATCAATTAAAGGCTCTTTTTTTTCAAGATATAGCTTATTTTGTTCGTCCGCGACCCCTTTAGAAATCTTTTATATGAAAGTGGGCGTGGTCCTTAACCGATTTCGTTACTTTTGCTTCGAAGCATTTATTATAGTAAAGAAAGCTCTCTGCGGAATTTTGTTATGTTAGGTTTAAACGGTTTTTGATTTATGTTTAATAATTTTTTATAAAATTGATTTTGTCCCAATTGGGCGGTGACACGCCCGTTTTAAGAAATGTTTCTCATATTTTTACCAAGAGTCTCAATATGAGTAGGTGTATTACCAACAAGTAATAAGGTTTTTGTGTATTCCAAAATAATATTTATATATAAAAATCACGTGTCACTATGATTGTCCACGATGAACTCCTAAACTACTGAACCGATTTTGAATTTGTTTTGTCCCCGTGTGTAGTTTGATCTAACTTGAAATATAGGGTAGGTTATATCTCAGTTTATATTCGCAATATTATTTTATTGTAATTTTTTTTAAATGTTTATACGAAATAATAAAATGTTACGTATACGCAGAGGCACTCATATTTTCAGGTGGTGCGGATATACTTCCGTGTAATTTCTTGGTGTGTAATTAAACAACCTGCTTATCATAAAAAAATAAATGTAAGGCGCGATAACCTCCGAAGAGATCTAAGGCCGAGCTTCTCTTCCAATTTGCGTCGTGCTCCTCTTGATTTTCCCTACAAATTGGCCGGACGGGACCTACATGTTTTATGCCGACTCCGAACGGCATCTGCAAGGCAGATGAGTTTTCACTGAGAGCTTTTCATGGCAGAAATACACCGGAGCTGCTTGCCAAACACTGCCGAGGGGCGACCCCCGCTTAGAAAAATTTTCTTCTATTGAAAAATCTTATTTCTAATAATTTTGATGTTGCTTTGCCCGGGAGTTGAACCCAGGGCATACGGTGTGATAGGCGGAGCTACGCTACCATCACACACGGCGGCCTGCTTATCAATAAAAAATATTATAGCGAATGATATCAAGTATAGCAAATCACCAGGCCTGGCGAGAGTGGGGGATTACCCCCGGACCGGGTTTCTGAGGGGGCCCGCGATTTAGAAGTACTATTACATTTTTTTTAATTCAGGAGAGTCTTTAGTCTGTTCCATGTGCAATTTTAAAGCCGAATTTCAAAAGCAATGAATATCTCCATTTCGTTTTAATATTATAGTGAAGTGTGAAAAATAAAAATCTATATATATAAAAGGAAACGCTAAAATGTGTGTTAGTTGGTCGCCGGTGTTTGAAGAGATGCGTCACTCGATTTTGTTCAAACGTAGACGAGGGTACCCCTTAGAATGTGTTTATAGAATATGGATAACAAATGAAAGCTGTTGATGAGTGCTTTAGTAGAGGGTAATTTTCATACCCTGGGGACTAGGTCCGAGATATAGGCCAAAACGTGGATCCTGGTACCTCTAGAATGTATGGGTAATATGGATATCAAATGAAGCTGTTGCTGAGAGCTCTAAAGTAATTTTCCATTGTGATATTCGATTTAGTCGCATCAACCTGGCAAAACTGATAAATATGCATGCGAAGACGAAACAGAGACATGAATTAATAATACCCACAAACATATTTACATATATATACAATTTGCCTATATTAGTGTTTACGATCTATATGACGGACTGGGACTGGGATTAGGACTAGGACTGTGACTGAGACTCGAAGTAGGACTGGGACTGGCACTGGAACAAAAGAGATAGACTGAGAGTGAGATAGAATGAGACGAAGATGGAGATAGATGAAGCGGAAAAGACGGAGGGAGGAGTGAATAAAAGGATTAGGGAAAGTGAAGAGGGTTAGGGCAGAGTTAGACGGAAAAAGCTTTTGAAAATGTATGCAGATAGGCCGAATTTAGGGCAGAACAACGTCTGCCGGGTCTGCTAGTATATATATAAAAAGTGGGCTTGGTTATCTTCCGATTTCACTAATATTCAATACCAATATATTCTGGGTCTAGATTAGCCCGTATACAAAATCTGGTGAAGATATCGCATTATTTGCTCGGACATGGCTTAGTCAATTTTTTTTTCGATACTGAAGATTTGATTATCTCGATTCCTTTATACAACCAACCGTTATGTTACCAAAGTTAAAAAACTCTGTGTGCAACGTGCGCTGAGTATAAAAAAAATCAAAAGCTATTATTTCCAAAAGATCTCTAATGAGAAAATCCGAAAGAGAGCTCTAAGAAAATTTAATAACACTTTTTTTATTTCTTTGAAATATTAATTATTTATATTTTCGTTTTAATTGTGAAAAACTCAAATCAGTTCGTTTTCACAAAATCTCTAATTTCAAACTTTGATGCCCAAAAAAACTTAAAAAAATTAAAAAAAAATTTGCAATAAGGTAGTTCAGGATTTTTTGCAAATGGCCTAACATCGTTTGCCTTTGCACTTGTGTAGTGTTTTTACACAAAACGCCAAAGACTTATACGGATTTGCATTTGCTACGGCAAATACGCAACTTCAAAAACCGTAGTTTATTTTTTCAATTTTGAATAGCAAATGAATACTGTCAAAACAAAACAAAATATGCAAAGAATTTAAAACCGAAAAAAAGTTGTTCACGATCGATAGCTTTCATTTGCTATAGCAACGTTTCCAACACCAAATACTTCTGTACTTCTGTACTCCCTTAATATCAATCAAACAATTTTTTATACTCAGCGTGATTTGCACACAGGGTATATTAACTTTGATTGGATAACGGTTGGTTGTAGAGGTATAAAGGAATCGAGATAAATATGGACTTCGATATATCAAAATCATCAGTATCGAAAAAAAATTTGATTAGAGCCATGTCCGTCCGTCCGCCCGTTAGCACGATAACTTCAGTAAATATTGAGGTATCTTCCCCAAATTTGGTACACTAGCTTATCTGGATCCCAGAATAGATTGGTATTGAAAATGAGCGAAATCGGATGATAACCACGCCCACTTTTTATATATATAAAATTTTGGAAAATACAAAAAACCTGATAATTTAGTAAATAATACACCTAGAATGTTGAAATTTGACATGTAGACTGATATTGAGACTCTTGATAAAAATTTGAAAAATTTTTCCAAATGGGCGTGGCACCGCCCACTTATGATAAAATCAATTTTACAAATATTATTAATCATAAATCAAAAATCGTTAAACCCATCGTAACAAAATTCGGCGGAGAGGTTGCCTTTACATAAGGAATGATTTGAAGAAAAATTAACGAAATCGGTTAAGGACCACACCCACCTTTTATATAAAAGTTTTAAAAAAGGGTCGTGGACGAATAAAATGAGCTATATCTTTGCAAAAAAAGAGCTTTATATCAATGGTATTTCATTTCCCAAGTGTATTTGTAACAATAAATGGGAAAAACTTCAAATTTAAAAAAATGGGCGTGGCACCGCCCCTTTTATGACTAAGAAATTTTCTATGTTTCGGGAGCCATAACTCGAAGAAAAATTAACGGATCGTAATGAAATTGTGTACACATATTTTGCTTATAGCAAAAATATTTCTAGTAAAATGGACGGGATCGGGTAAAGACCGCGGTAACTTAGATATAAAACAAGTTTTAAAAGGGTCTTAGACTAGAATAATAAGCTATAACTTAGCAAAAAATAGTTTGGATCAATGATATTTCACTTATCAAGTTTTATTTTAAGAGGAAATGGGGAGACATTTGAACGGGAGGTTCCACGTGTTATGTAGAAAAGTAATTTATCTGAAATAAATGTACAATTGAAGCTCACGCTGAGTATATAATGTTCGATTACATCCGAACTTAACCACCTTTACTTGTTTTAATTAAACATTTTTTTTGGAATTGTAGAAATTTTGCTTTAAATCCTGAGTACCCAACGCGAAGAACTGAGCACCTCTTTGGTTTGATAACGTGCAATAATAATGAAATAATCCCATTGACAAATGTTTTTAATACATAAAATAATAACATCAAATATTTTTTTTATAACAAATTGGTATATTATATTTCAAGTTGGTGGAAATGTAACAACATATGGAGCATAATAAAAAACCTGTCTGCATGAAATGCATACGCGTTTTAATGCAATTGTATAATTATATATGAGTCCCTGTGTATACTGCAGTGATTTTGAATGTATGTGTTCTAGTTTGTGTACTTGTGACAAAAACATAAAAAAATATATATAAAAGCTTGTGTGGCATAAATAGATTATGTCGCTTAGCGCACATGAAAATAATCCATTAAAACTTATGTATGCACATTAATAAGTGCACAAGTGTGTGTGTTGGTATGTATTTGTGTGCAAATAGTGCAGATTTTGCCAACAAAAGACAAAAGTAAACGCAACAAAGATTTTGCACCAACAAAAACTTGAACGTCATAGAAAAAGAGGAAAAAATAAAACCCTAAACATTGAAATTATAAAAAAGCAAGTTAACTGAAAATCAGCTGAAACTAAATCATACCAAAAGCAATTGCGATTGCCATTTTGTGTATCTGTCACAACAAAAAGCAGAGAAACGTGCACTTAAAGCATAAGAAGCCAAAAATATTATTCCGCATAGAAATGCAATCATATCAAATGAATTTGATAGCAGACATTCGCTTAATCTATTTTTTTTTGTATTCCAAGAGTTATTTATTTTTAAAAATACTTTAATTAGTTATTTTATTTAACAATTTTTCTTACATAATTATACCTTTCATGAAAATTAATTATTATATTAAGTTTGTCAAGAATCTCAAAATTGTAATTCTTTAAAGGAAAAGAGATAGGCCCACCAATAAGTATACCGAAATGATCAGAATGAAGAGCTAAGTTGATTTAGCCGTGTCCGTCTGTCCATCTGTCTGTTTGTATGCAAACTAGTCCTTCAGTTTTTGAGATATATTGATAAGATTTTGTGAGCGGGTGCATTTAGGTGTCCGATTAGACATTTATCGGAACCAGTCGTATCGGCCACTAGCATATATCCACCATACAACCGATATTTCAGAAAAGAGGACTTTTGTTACATCTTCCTCAAATTTTCAGATTGAAGCTTTAAACATCACCATATGCTTTCGTATATTGCAAATATTGCACACATTGCCTGAAAAAATGGACGAGATCGATTGGCACACGGTAGGGTTATTTTCATTCCGAAGGCCGGCAGAAGCTCTCATGTATCACCTAAGTATTCAGGCCAATCAGTCTCTCGTCGTTTCTTCTTAAGATGTTTGAGAAGTTGATTGACCTGTACCTACGGGGAAGGATACCTCGGGGTTTACTGTCGGCTTCACAGCATGCGTACTGCAAGGGCAGATCTTACCGGGGCAATCGAAAGAGATCTGGTGGGTTTGAGAGTCGAGGCGGCTCTGCTTGAATTTATTAGCAAATTTCTATGCGGCAGAATTGTCGCAGCGGAGTGGGGAGGGGCCATAATTAAGAGGAAGGTTTGCAGGGGTACGCCACAGGGGGGTGTCCTATCTCCTCTCCTCTGGGTTGTGGTAGTCAACGAGCTTCTTGTGGAGCTGGAAGCCAATGGTTGTCGGGTGGTTGCATATGCAGATGACCTCGCTATCCTAGTCAGAGGCAAATTTCTGGGCACTGTGCGCGATGTTCTGCAGGGATACCTGGATACTGTGGCTAGGTGGGCTGAATCATGTGGATTGGCGATCAACCCGGGAAAAACGGAATTGGTTCTTTTTACAAGGAGATATAAGATGCCCGATTTCAGAACTCCATCGATTGGAGGGGTACCGTTGGTATTTTCTGATAGGGTTAAATATTTGGGGATTGTTTTGGACAAGAAACTGTCTGGAGACCCAATGTGGAAGATCGGGCCAGGAAGGCTGCCATCGCCTTGCACTGCTGCAGAGGGGCTATCGGAAAGAGATGGGGACTCTCGCCAGGAGTAGTACACTGGATTTATGAGATGGTGGTCAAACCGATTCTGCTACATGGGGTGCTGGTCTGGTGGAAAGCACTGGACACAGCGAGCACCTCCAAAATGTTAGTGTCAGTGCAACGGACGGCGCTGATCGGTATCAGTGGCGCTCTCAGAACAACACCTACCTTGGCACTGAACGTCATGCTGAACATTACCCAGGATATTGCGGGAAAGGCGGCCGCGGCAAGGTCGTTGGTCAGGCTTCGTGATATGGGATATGGACTTTCTGACCGCGGACACTCTAGCCTTCTTACCAGTTTCGACTTTATCCCGGACAGAACGGACTACTGTATGCCGATAACTGCTCCCTGTGCAACCTTCACCACAGTCATTCCACCGAGAGACGAGTGGGGAAGAGGAATTATCTGGGGCATGGGACCGGTTAACTTGTTCACGGATGGGTCGAAGCTGGATGGAAAGGATGGTGGGGGGGCCTTTTGTCAAGAGCTAAATTTAAGCCGCAAGTTTAAGTTGGCTGATCACTGCAGTGTATTCCAAGCGGAAGTTGCTGCGATTAAGGATGCGGTGGATGGAATGCTATCCAATGCTACTACGGTTAGGGAATTTAACATCTAATCAACTCTGCGCGAGTGCCTGACCTCGCTTGCGATTGCATCGAATTATTTACAATTAAGATTATCTGGGTCCCGGGCCATAGTGATATCCCGGGTAACTGTCAAGCGGATCTCTTAGCCCGCATAGGTACAACTGAACCGGATGAAGATGGCTGTAGGGATTTCGGGATCCCGCTGGCCACCTGTGGATTGCTCCTCCATAGCTGGGCCTCGAGTCAGCTCAGCAAACGTTGGGCGGATACCACGTCTTGCTGGGTAGCAAGATCTTTCTGGCAAAAAGTGGATGGCAGGAGGTCTGCTGAAATAATTGGGTTCACTAAGGCTCACCTATCAATGGTCATTGGGGTTTGACAGGGAACTGTCCCATGGGTATCCATGCGGTACGTATCATTATACTGGAAACTCCATCCTGCTGCAGCTGTATGGAGGATGATGAGGTGGATTCACCAAATCACTTTATGCTTGATTGTCCAGCTTTTACCAGAACTAGGCGAAAGTACTTCGGTTGCGACTCACTTGGATCTCCCGAGGATATATTCAAGGTTGAGATCGGTATCATTCGGAGCTTTATCGTTGCTACCCTAACGATTCTCTAAGTAGCTAGATCTAAGTCACCGTTATTTTTGGTGTTTGTGGTATCACAACGGACCTTCGTGTTGTCCAAGTGAGCTATCCTTATCAGAGCAGCTACCACCTAACCTATCCTATCCTATGTCCGTCCGTCCGTCTGTCCGTCTACACGTTAACACCATAACTTGAGTAAATATTGAGATATCTTCACAAAATTTGGTACACTAGCTTATTTGGATCCATAATTGATTGGTATTGAATATGAGCGAAATCGGATGAAAACCACGCCCACTTTTTATATTTATAACATTTTGGGAAACACAAAAAACCTGATTATTTAGTAAATAATAGACCTAGAATGTTGAAATTTGACGCAAAGACTGATATTGAGACTTGATACAAGTTTGAAAAAAATTTAAAATGGGCGTGGCGTGTGATAAAATAAATATTACAAATATTATTAATCATAAATCAAAAATCGTTAAACCTATCATAACAAAATTCGGCAGAGAGAGTGCCTTTACTCTAGGGAATGCTTTGAAGAAAAATTAACGACATTGGTTAAGGACCACGCCCACTTTTATATAAAAGATTTTTAAAAGGGTCGTGGATGAATAAAATAAGCTATATCTTTGCAAAAAATAGGTTTGAATTAATGATATTTCACTTATCAAGTTTTACTGTAAGAGGAAATGGGGAGACATTTTTTTTTAAACGGGCAGTGCCACGTGTTTTGTAGAAAAGTAATTTATCTGAAAGGAAATGTACAATTGAATCTCACGCTGAGTATATAATGTTCGGTTACACCCCAACTTAGACACCTTTACTTGTTTGTTTTATATTTATCTTAAAAATCGCTTAGGCACGTACATCTGTTCACTATATATTTCATATCTTATATAGCCTATTACATATTTGGATACTACGAATGGGATAAGATTATTGTTCAGTCCCATTCATGAAAGGTATGAAGTATTCGGCACAGCCGAAAACAGTCCTGTCCTTACTTGCTTTTTCTGTTTTCGTATCTCGGTATGCTCAGCATATATTGGAAAATCATGTAAAATGAGCTGCCGGTTAAAAAACACCTTATCTCTGCAAATTTTCTAAAATTGTAAAGAGTGCCATATCCTCAGGTTTGGTTCAAAGAAAGTTTTGAGGAAGTCTTATGAAAGTTACTCGAACTCAATTTGTTCAAATTTATAAAATTTTCAATCTGAGTAGCCATCAACAAATGAATCGAATGCTATTCAAAATCTTCAAAACTACAAGTGGGGTTGGGTTGAGGGGTTTTGGTTTATTTTAATCGGCTCGTTTTATTTATTTGTTAAATATTATTAGCCCAATTACTATTTACAATATTTGTTAAAATCAAACTTATAGCCCTAGTGTTGCATGCCCGCTGATTTTACGATCGGTTGCTGAGACAGTATTCACAACCCCATGTCTCTACACATCTCTAGATTTTTCAACTGGGCCATTAGTGGTACTTTATTTTTATAGATATTTGATGCTACTATTGCCTGCTGCACTTATAAAGATGTTTCGTAGCGCGTATCACTGAACAAGGTTGAAGATCGGCGTCAGTTGAAGGCTTGGGCTGCCTGACCAATGCGGTGGATGACGTCATCAAGAATGCGATTGACGGAATGTCATCTAGTGCGTCTCGTACTAGAAAGTATAAAATCTTCTGATACAGCCAGATGGCTGGTAAAGTTGATGTTAAAGTGCCTGAACTAGTTTGCAATGATATCGGGCACCTTTTCGATGTAAATTACCGAGTGCCACATCTCTGGCAATTGTACTGCTGATATTTTTGTTTGAGTTTGTTTTATCGAGCAGGAAGTGGACACCAATAAGAATGCCCACTTGGTGGGGAGGGGGTGAGATATTAATGAGATATTAATGATTATGGGCAGCCCCCTTTGTGTTAGTTTCATGGAGATAACAGTGTTGAGTCATTTAGAGACTTCATGATGAAGTACCTAAATTTTGCAAGGACAGAGCGTAAATAGTTCGGTATGAATGTAGCCGAGTCGTCGGAGAATTTTTCGAGGTTTGAAGTTTGCCCTGTGTCGAAGAACATTTATAGTTGTTAAGCTGCACTTTATTTAGAGATAACAGCATATTGTAAAACTGTTTAAGAGAACTCTTATACCCAGGTTTGACAGTTTTTAACCGACTAACCTAACCTTACCTAGAGATCAAATATATCCGCATCTGTTAAGGTAGGTCACTTATTATAGCGAATCTTAGAAAGTTTTTGCAACAACTAGCCAAGTTAATCGCACAAACTTGCAGTAGAGGTCAGTTGGGTATGAAACTGCCTAATCAAAAATCCAGCTCTAGAAGAGAAACGTGCAATTGATTACGCATTTCCATGTCTAATGCTGTATCCAGATTGCTGCTCCGCATCTACGATCAAGTTGATCAATGCATTGTTACAGATGGATTTTGAAATTTTCCTCGCGACTAGTAGCGGCCGCCGTGGTGTGATGGTAGCGTGCTCCGCCTACCACACCGAAGATCCTGGGTGCACGCCCCGGGAAAAGCAGCATAAAAATTTTATAAACAAGTTTTTAGTAAGCACTCCGAGTGTACTTCTGCCATGAAAAGCTTCTCAGCTAAAGCTTGTTTGGCTTGCAGATGCCATTCGGAGTCGGCATAAAACAAGCATATCCCGCCCGCCAATTTGTAGGAAAAACTTAAAAAGGTGCGCCACGCAAATTGAAATAGAAGCTCGGCCTAAAATCTCTTCGGAGGTTATAGCGCCTAAAATCTCAAAAATAACTTTGGAAAATACATAGTGCGAAGTGAAGGGCGTTTTTTTGGCTGCTTCATCCTTTGTTCTCAGTTTTAGAGTACGTGTTGTGTAATGAGTCCCAACCACTCTAAATAAAGCTGTACAAAGCAACGTTTTTATCTTTTCTAAAGTGAATTAAGTCTACAATCGCTGTACCAGACATGTTATTCCAGTGAACTTGTTTGTTTGAAAACCCATCGAAGCATTATTAACTATTTCTTTTAATCTAGATGTTAATTTCACATTGCTATTGGAAAAAAAAAGTTGGTGTCACTTGGGGTCACGTTATATGCAGAACACACATTACGTTAATCGGGGATAAGTTAGAGTTTATCCTATTACCAGTATCCGGATTTAAGTTGTGCCAGATTGACGCGTGTCCCCCTAGGAGTATGATTTCCTCTACTGTGAGTTTCATTGGCTCGATTTTAATGTTTTTTAATTAAAAATAAGTGCTTGCGTTAGATTACAAAAAGCTTTGTTGGTTTTGCATTACCTTGTCTAACTTATTAAGAAATCAACAGACTAACTGTCCATCCTACTGTCTACCACACGCTTCTAGCTCGCCGCTCGTTTCTCATAGTTTGGTGTGCTAGTCTTTTAGTATTTTTATCTATTACCGTGGCCGTAGCTACGCTCACTTGCTGGACAGTGTCTAGCACTTTTAAATTAAAAATTTTAGCGTCTAGCATTGAATTACCTTTGCATTCATGTCCTATGTTTAAGTATGGCTGTGTGTTTGCAATAGGTTGCGCGCGCGCATGCGCCGAAAATTGTGAATGCATTTGCAAATTTTAAAGTCGCGCTAGCCAACGTTCATTGTAAGGTTTTTTTTATCAAAACTGGACCCGCAAGCAGTCAGGTTTTGTGCTTTTGTAATTTTTGTGTTTTGCCTTTTTACTCTTTATTTGCTGGTTTTGTTTAAGCTTTTTTTTGTACCACATCTTTTACTTTATTTTGATATTATTATTGATCTACTCGTGCTTGACTTCTACCATTATTTTGTAGTGTTGACGTTCAAATTCATTAAACTTAAGAAACAAACATGACTTTTGTAGTCTTTAGTGTTCTCGCATGGTGAGTTGTTGAGTTGAATTTTGATAGAATGCACGAGCTCATTTGTTAGTATTGGCTAGTTTGTGTTTATGATTAATATCCGCTTGCATTTGCTGAGTTTTGCTGCAGTTTTTCAAAGCTGATGATTCTGCAGGCTTTTACACATAACAATAATTGTGCTTGTCAAATAAAAATGCAGCTTAAGTACTAAAATAAAATACCTTACATTATTCTTTGCTTCGTAAGATGTTCATTGATATGCAAAATAGTTGATTGAATTGATGAGCAATGGATTAAAAATAAGAAAAACTTGAAAAGATTTATAAGTCAAACAGAAATATGTTGCTTACAAGGCTTTCATGGCAAATCTTTACAAATATCAGCTTAGCTCTTTCACGATTATAGCGGGTCTTTTTAGTTATAGAAAATTTTTTACCATAAAGAAATTTAGCAAGCAAAATTTGAACTAGTATAGAGCTACAGTTCTCTCAACTGATTCCTTTTACATTGCAATGTCATACGGAACGGGAAATTACCCCTATTAAACCTGTTATGCGTACCTGTTGCTTTTTGTGACTGTCTCTCACTTTCCCGGCAAACGGTTCTATATTTTTTTTTATGTTAAGATGTTCAGAACTCTAAGGTAAATCCAGTCTATGTGGGGTTTTTACACATTTTTTTAACCTCTCAATCTCACTCTCATAAACTTTGCTCATCGTCTCTTAAGAATTTAACTTAAAAAATGGTGTACAGCCCTAAGTCGCCAAAATTTCTTCCAAGCATGTTAGGACAGCCTACAAAAAAAGTCAATTTACAAAAATATTTTGGTAATAAATTAATTACTGCTATCTGTTAGGAGTGGTCAGCATACCCAAAGAGTTTGTTGAAATTATTCTGTTTTAGCCAAAGCTAAGCTGACATTAGCATTAAAATTATAGAGCGCGACCATTCCTGAAAATACCATATATGGGGTGAGATTTGCTTGAATTTTTGTACCAAACTACCTCTTTGACTAGGTAAATATTTGAGGTACCTTTTTTCCGGGAAGTGAACCATGGACCGTCATATTTCAAAAAATCTATTTTGTATAAGGCAGGAGGAAGAGCTGAAGAGAGCGGGGCGATGAAAAAAGATAAGGAGATTTCAAGGTAGCAAGACCGGGACAAAGAGAAGGAGAGTTAACGAAGCCCAACAGAGGCAAGGAGAGGCAGTGACGAAGGGAAAGGAAGATGTACACGGACGGAAGAGGAACAGGGACTGAGCTGGGAGGGAGACAGGAAAACGTAGATAGAGGGTAAGGGGGAGAGAGATAGGCGGAGGGTGGAATAGGGAAAAGGGGGTAAAGAATTCGGGGCTGATAAATGAGAGAGCGTGAGGAGCGAGGAGATTGTGGGCTATACGAAGAAAAGGAGGGGAGGGGGCACAGGAATACTCTAAACGAAAATGTGCGTTAAGGGCAAATAACCACACACACACTTTAGTATAGGCAGGGAGGGATTGTGAGCTTTGCTCATCTGAGTACAAAAAATAGCTATAAATATAGGTCTTTAATATCTGAAACTAATTTTTCTTGCGCAACATCGCGCCGAGTATTAGCTGGTGTATATCACTGTAATTTTAGTGTCGAAAAACACGAATTCTAAGTCTTTAACTAGTGTATAAATAGACGCGGAAAAGAGCGACTAGAGAATATTATGATACTATTTTCAAAAGTTGACGGTCTGCAGACAAAATTTCATTACGATAGCCCAAACTGTTTGGAAGATATCAGCCGAAATGTAATAAACTTATTTTTGAGAATATGAGCACTAAACCGCAGCTGATATGCGGTAAGGCTTATAGATCTTTTTATATCTACCAATCAGTTTCGAGGTCCTCACCCAATATGGAATCGTCTAATATAAATTAAGTTATATATGATGAGCTCTACGCAAAATGATAGTGTAAATAATAAAAGACCAGAGGCTTCGTTGGCTAGGTCATGGATGAAGTCTCCCTCCACTTCACTAACTCAAATTTGCCACTAATCCAATTTACCATTTTAGAGCGCTTTGAATTTAAAAAATCTGTTTCGATTGCGGAACGTAGAACACGATACGGACCCAGGCAAAGAAAATAAATTTGCCGGTTTTCGTCAGCCAAATAACGTTAAAAGTTTTAATCTCCCTGTGATGCATCGGTTTATACAACTTGTTATGTTGTTGTGTACCTTTTTGGGAAAGAACAAGCTTGGTTTTCGTTGAGTTGACTGCAAGATTTCGTGACCAACATCACAGTGTCCTCAAATTAAAGCAATCTCCTGATAAGAAATATTATCTTGTCAACATAGCATGCGCCGCCGATGTCATATAAAGGAACGATTGTTTTGTTTAGGTTATTTGATAAAATTAAAAAACTTTATTACCAAAAGGAACTAGTAAGCCTCAAAAGATTTATTTAATAGGGTCTTCATACGATGCTTTTGACAGCTATGTACCATCAAAATTAAACTCTAATACTTAAATATTTTCACTATAACACATCGAAACTGAATCTTGACTCTGACTCGCAGTGTGTAGACCCTATAACAAATATTTATCAACATTTTTATAACTTTGGTCCGATGTTTGTAACGTTGAGAAATATAGAAGATAAACTCTTCATTAAGTATACCGAATTGATCAGGGCGACGAACTGTGTTGATATAGCCATGTCCGTCTGTCCGTCCGTCCGTCTGTCTGTTTGAACGCAAACTAGTCCCTCAAATTTTGACACAAGGATGTATTTTTGTATTATATTAGACATTTGCCGGATCCGGTAGGATCGGACCACTATAACATATATCTCCCATACAACCGATCGTTTAGATAAGACGATTTTGGTCATTTCTGCCGCAATTTAGAAAGTATAAACGTGAAACTCGGTGATATATATTCTATATATCATAGAAAATTTTATGAAAAAATGACTTTGATCGGAGCTATATATAATATATATCCCATACAACCGATCGTTCAGATAAGGGTTTTTTTGCCATTTTTTATATATATCTTAAAATCGTTTAGGTATGTACATATGTTCACTATATATATCTTATCTTATACAGCGCATTATTTGGAGATTACGAATGGGATAAGATTATTGTTCAGCCCCATTCATGAAAGGTATGAAGTCGAAGACAGTCCCGTCCTTATTTGTTTTTGTTGGGTTACTTCCGAAACTCGGTTCGTTTCCGTTGATTGCACAACACCTTCCGCCGTTGCATGCTGACAACAAATAGAGATCAATTTCAAACTACAACAATAATTCTTTTTAATGATAGAAATGTAAACGAGGGACTAACCAATGTGATATCCGTATTCAAAAAGCAGCAATATGTTATGGCTACCGTCGTAAAAAAAATATTGTAGTACTAATTTTTCTCAAACTCACTATTTATGTATGCTTGTAAATACTTCTTTTCATTAAAATATTATTCACAAACAACTTAATTCCATTTTATTAAGCACCTTAATGCATGTTTTATTAAACGTTTATAAAAGTGATTATAAGCATAGTGCAACTTTTTTAAAATTAATTAACGCAATTATAAATGCAAATTACTGCAAATAAAACAGAATTTTAATTTTGTAAAAAAATGAAAACGAAAAACAAAACAAACAGATAAAAATTTCATTTTGAAATCTAAATCATAGAAATGTCCAAGTATCGAATTGCAGAAACTTAACAGCAATGCGCCGTAGCAGCGTTGCAAACGAAAAAAAAATTGTAAAAAACAGATAAGACACCAAAGAAATGACAGCAATGACGCGTCGCATAAAAACTACAATTTCCAGCTGAACAAGTTCTCAAAGAGTGATTTGTACGACAGCCTCTTAAGTTATTACCAAAATAATTCAAAGAGCGACGTTAGTGCTGTAAATAAAAAAAGAAAAATAATATTTTTCAAGCAATCAGCTAATAAGCCATAATACTGTTATATGCACCATGCTAAATGCCTACATATAATATGCTTAGAAATTTTTGCGAATACTTAATAAGTGCTTATTACCAAGATTTTAGTTTACTTAAACAAAATTTTCAAAGTTTTTTGTGACATAAAAAGTGAATTTAACATGCGACGCGTGCCCAAAGCTTGTAAATATAATTAAATGCATATATGAATATATGTATGTACTTAGCAATTGCTGAAAATAAATTTATTAAATTTGTGTTAGCTTAAAAGTTCTACAGAACTGAAAAATTATATTATTTAAATTTAATTACGATATTTGTCACACGCGATTATCTTTCATCTGTCATCTATTTTTCGCTCACTTTGGCATTAAGCTAAATACAATCCTTAAATTTATGAGCGCGTGTATTGTCATGCAGCCATCCTTAAGAATTTGGATTTATCTTCGCCGGGTGGTTATCCCGGATAGGGATTATTGAATGAAGGAGCCGCCGGCCCTGAGCGATAAGCTGCAGATATATACTGATGGCTACAAACTGGATAAAAAGGTGGGTAGCGGTATCTTTTCACCTCAACTAGGGTGGAATCTATCCTTTAGCCTACCCGACCATTGCAGCATCTTTCAAGCGGAGATGGTTGCTATAAATGAGGCCGTAGATCACACGGCTTCACGGGTATAACTAAATTTTTATTTACTCTGACAGCCAGGCTGCATAAAAAGCGCCTGTATCTGTCATATGTAAGCCCAGAACAGTAAAGAAGTACAGCAAATCTCTTAACGAAATCGCTAAGCAAACTTCCCTCAGTCTGGTATGGATGCCTGTACACTCGGATATACGGGGCAATGAGATGGCTGACGAACTTGCAAGAGGGGGCACATCCGTTCCACTTTCGTCGTCCTGGAAGGGACTGAGCTTGCCCCTCGCTACCTGTAAGCTCATTGTGAAAGTGATTTTTCCTTAGGGAAGCGGTTGTGAGATAAAGCAATCTTGAATCCTGCTGCCACACTAAGTTCGTTGTCGCCTGAATGGGTTGAGACACGCACCAGAAGTCTCCTTTCTACTTGGAAGGTGGGACATATCTTTGGTGGTTGGCAATCGGGACGTATGCACAACGGCAGGGTGCTCCCAATAATGATTACTGCAGGATCTCCAAAAACGAAGAGGAGATAGAAACAGTCAAGCATTTTCTGTGCGATTGTCCTGCGCTTTGGAGCAAGAGGAAGAAATCTCTGGGATCTCAATTCCTTAACGATCTTTGTGCTCTGGCTAAGTTGGAACCTAAAAAATTGCTGACGTTTGCTGAATCGACCTGTTGGTTGGAGTAGGGGAGAAATCCGCGTGGTATCACAATGGGACCTTTTTGCGCCTAAGTGTACTGGTGCTCGCACCGGTGGCCATTCTAACCTAACCTAACCTAACTATTGTCAAATGCAACAGAATTTTGTAATATTAAATTTACCTGTCTTGTTTATTACACCATGATGTGGGCATTTTCTTATATATTTATGTGTTTCTCTACTTTGTTTGACCTTTTCGCAAATACATTTAGAAAGGGAGTATTTCGATGGACTGAGGGAACTAAGACCGGGAAAGGTTGACTGAATTATAGGTATTCCTTTACTTTTACAGAACCGATATTTAAGGTGAACTTCTTTCAACCAGTCTTTGGAAATCATGTGAGGTATTGTCCATACAACTTTCTTGAAGAAATTACAGAATATTGAGGAAGGCTCATAGTGCAACATTTATTCAAAAAAAGATAAAAGAATAAGTTTTGATAATTGCAAGAAACTAAATATAAATGTTTTATTAATAAAATACTGTGTAAAGAATACTAACGAGAATCGCCAACTTTCCTTTTAATTTCAACGCATTTCACTATATTTCATGCGCCAATTTTTATTCAGAAAATACAGTAATATTATATACATTACAAGCGAAGTGTTTTCAATTTTATTTTGAAAAAAATAT
Organism: Eurosta solidaginis; assembly: GCA_029619165.1. Lineage (NCBI taxonomy): Eukaryota > Metazoa > Arthropoda > Insecta > Diptera > Tephritidae > Eurosta > Eurosta solidaginis. The sequence continues at coordinate 34,140 of JARSSU010022042.1, forward strand.
TTACCAATAAATACAAACAAAGGTGAAAATAGTGATTTGTTGTGAAAACAAAAGGTGCTTGCACCTAGGAAAAAAGTGCACAAAAGTAATTGAAAAAAATTTGCAAATAAAAAAAAACAAAAAGAAAAAGAAAAGAAAAATCAATTCAAGAAACTAAAATAAATCAATTGAAGAGCAGCCATAATTGCGCTCAAAACAACGAATAACCAACTACACAGCACAATGCCGGCCTTAAGGCCAAACAACAACAAGTCAAACAACAGCAAAAGCAGCAAAAACAGCAACAACATGACGCTTTTGCGCCATCACAATTACAACAAAAGTTGTTACTAGAAAAGCAAAAAAATCAAAAGCCAGAAACTAAGAACTGGTTCTTTAAATGCTCGCCAAAAACAATAACGATGGCTATTATAAAAACAACAACAAATATTATAACGACGATAAGCAGTTTATAACAAAAACATGAAAATTAACAATGCAAGTAGCGTCAGCAGCAACTTTAGTTGTTATCGCAGTCAACGCTCATCATTCACCATCACCTTGCTGGTGCTCATATGCGCTTGCGCAGTACTCACCAATATAGACAGTTACACTGTTTCGGCAGCCGGCAATGGTGGCGCTGGTGGTGGTGTTGGCACTAGTGGGGCGTCAGTGCGTGCCGGTGCTGTAAATCCACGTTTACCTCGCACGAGTGCAAGTCAGCTGAATGGCGCTAGCAGCAGCAGCGGAGGTTTGGCAGGAGGTGGTGGTAGTATGGGCAGTGTTGGTGCTGGTGGCAGTAGCCACAGTTTCAAGTTGGCTGCAAAAACGCTGAACAACACACGCAACGGAAACTTGCGAACAAGGTGAGTGATGTTTTGAAAAATAAATTTTTTTATTACTTTACTTTGTACTCGTTTTTTATTTGTTGAATCGCTTTTAAAGCAGAAGATGTGTAATGAGAGGTGTGGCAGCACATACAAACAAACAAAAACAAATAAATTTAGTAATTTATTGAATGAAAAAATTAAAAAAAAATATTTTCAAATGAAGCAAAATAAAAGTGCAAACAAAAAAAGAAGAAACTAAAAGCAGGTAGGCAATGATTTTGAAAAGTTTGCTCACTAATGAAATGTACATGCGCTGGCAGCTTTGATTTGCTGCAAGTGGCAGCATTGATTTTGAAGAATATTTTTCGCGCAAGTCATCGCAGTAGACTTTTAGCTTTACGTACGTAATTTTATTATCGATAAGCGGTTTTACATGCATTATCAGTCAATATTTCAACCATTTACTTTAAAACATATGGTTTGCTTACTCTGCAATTACTACTCGTTGTTATTGAGACTAGACGCACGAAAGACTTAAGCAACGAACTTGTTTGTATTCACAAAGAACTCGACAATAGCAGACAAAATATTACGCCAACATATTTACGCTGATACAATTTTTCAATCGAAAGCTTGAAATCTATTGAATATTAACAGTTTCATAACGGCACAGAAACAAGGGCAAGTGCAGCAGTGACAAGTGGGTAGTGAGTTTACCGGAATTTTTAATTGCTAAATTTTAATGCTTTCGGCATTTTCTAAGTTTAACCGCAAAAAGTGAGTGGTAAAATATTAAGCGCGTTGACTTTTAATGTTATGTATTTCGGGTTTTTTGCAAATGCTCTTGTGAAGTGATTAAGCAACGTTATAATAATAAGTGTCTGCATGAAAATTAGATATTAATTCGATCACTGTGAAAAAATACGCTTAAAATATCCATGGAAAGAAATTAATTGGATATAATACATCAACATGACAAAAAAACTGCATAACGGCCGCAATGTGTATTTTGTTATCTCCAAATTTACACGGCTGAGTGGAACAACAGCCTATCTCTGCTGCCAGTTTTAAAATGTATTTTCTAAGAAAACAATCCACACAAGCCTTACATAACCTCAAAATTTTGTGAATTTATGTCGATGTGGAGGTATAGGATAGGATAGGATAGGTTAGGTGGTAGCTGCCCTGATAAGGATAGCTCACATTGGACAACACGAAGGTCCGTTGTGATACCACATACACCAAAATAACGGTGACTAGATCCAGCTACTTAGAGAATCGTTGGGTAGCAACGATAAAGCTCCGATGATACCGATCTCAACTTTGGATATATCCTCGGGAGATCCAAGTGACGTCGCGACCGAAGTACTTTTCCGCCTAATTCTGGCAAAGCTGGACAATCAAGCATAAGTGATTTGGTGATTCCACCTCATCATCCTCCATACAGCTGCAGCAGGATGGAGTTTCCAGTATATTGAGACGTACACAGCATGGATACCCATGGACAGTGCCCTGTCAAAACCCCAATGACCATTGATAGGTGAGCCTTAGTGAACCCATTATTTCAGCAGACCTCCTGCCATCCACTTTCGGCCAGAAAGATCTTGCTACCCTGCAAGACGTGGTATCCGCCCAACGTTTGCTGAGCTGATTCGAGGCCCAGCTATGGAGGAGCAATCCACAGGTGGCCAGCGGGATCCCGAAGTCCCTACAGCCATCTTCATCCGGTTCAGTTGTACCGATGCGGGCTAAGAGATCCGCTTGACAGTTACCCGGATATCACTATGGCCCGGGACCCAGATCATCTTAATTGTAAACATAATTCGATGCAATCGCAAGCGGAGGTCAGGCACTCCCAGACCACCCTCGATCGCACGGTAGTGAGCTCAAGGCCTTGATAGCCGATTGGCTATCAGAGTAGATGTTAAATTCCTAACCGTGGTAGCACTGATAGCATTCCATCCACCGCATCATTAATCGCAGCAATTTCCGCTGGAATACACTGCAGTGATCAGTCAACTTAAACTTGCGGCTTAAATTTAGCTCTTGACAAAAAGACCCCCCCACCAACCTTTCCATCCAGGCTCTGACCCATCCGTGAACAGTAACCGGTCCCATGCCCCAGATAATTCCTCTCCCCAATCCTCTCTCTCTGGAATAACTGGGGTGAAGGTTGTATAGGGAGCTGTTATCGCATACAGTAGTCCGTTCTGTCCGGGATGAAGTCGAAACTGGTAAGAAGGCTAGAGTGTCCGCGGTCAGAAAGTCTATATCCCATATCACGAAGCCTGACCAACGACCTTGCCGCGCCGGCCTTTCCCGCAATATCTACTGGGTATATGTTCAGCATGACGTTCAGTGCCAAGGTATGCGTGTGTTCTGAGAGCGCCACTGATACGTCAGCGCCGTCCGTTGCACTGACACTAACATTTGGAGGTGCTCGCCGTATCCAGTGCTTTCACCAGACCAGCACCCCATATAGCAGAATCGGTTTGAACCACCATCTCATAAAGCCAGTGTACTATTCTTGGCGAGAGTCCACATCTCTTCCGATAGCTCCTCTGCAGCAGTACAAGGCAATGGCGGCCTTCCTGGCCCGATCTTCCACATGGGTCTCCAGGACAGTTTCTTGGTCCAAACACATCCCCAAATATTTAACCCTATCAGAAAGTACCAACGGTACCCCTCCAATCGAGGGAGTTCTGAAATCGGGCACCTATATCTTCTTGTGAAAAGGACCAATTCCGTTTTTCCCGGGTTGACCGCCAACCCACATGATTCAGCCCACCTAGACCACAGTATCCAGGTAGCCCTGAAGAACATCGCGCAGGGCGCCCAGAAATTTGCCTCTGACTAGGATAGCGAGGGTCATCTGCATAGGCAACCACCCGACAACCATTGGCTTCCAGCTCCACAAGAAGCTCGTTGACTACCACAAACCAGAGGAGAGGAGATAGGACACCCCCCTGTGGCGTGCCCCTGCACACCTTCCTCTTAATTATGGCCCCTCCCCACTCCGCTGCGACAATTCTGCCGCATAGAAGTTTGCTATGTATTCAACCAGAGCCGCCTCGAAACTCCTAAACCCACCAGAGCTCTTTCGATTGACCCCGGTAAGACATTGTTAAATAGCTCCCTCGATGTCTAGCAAGGCACCCAGAGCATACTCTTTGGTTCTAGGGACCCCTCTATTTGCTTTACAATCAAATGGAGAGCCGTGTTCCGTCGATCTGCCCTTGCCAGTACGCATGTTGTGAAGCCGACAGTAACCCCCGAGGTACTCCTTCCGTAGGTACAGGTCAATCAACGCTCTCAAACGATGTGGAGGGCTTTTGAAAGAAACTCTTTGATAGGACAATTTTGAATGCATATCTTAGGAATGGTTTTATTTTTTCTTGAACGTTAGGGCAGCGCACTGCCCTCAAGTGTCCCAAAGAGACCGAGTGAATCCTGTTCATGTACCTAAACCCCGCGGTATCTACGTTAGGCATAACGTGAGAGAGACAGGCCACTGCTTCGCATGCGCATTCGTCTGTGCTCCCTTGTGGCATGCATGCAATTTCGTCATCACTAGAAACGCCATTTTACTCACAGCAGTCCAACAATATACGTCTCTGCATATTAGGGGAACTAAATTCCCAATGGAAGCCTCGTCTTCCAAAAACTCTGTACATTAACAAACGAGAAAAATGAGAATGAAGTGTGTACAGAAAAGATCCTCCTCTATCTTACGTTTTTGTAGATACGACCTGAAATCGCCTTGCCCACTCAATATCTGCGTGAGGTGATAGTATTGTTCGCTGTGCTTGCGCTTTTATACCATTCTGTTATATTTCGAGCTAACATGAATATAAGCGAGCTTTTCTTCGATTCTTTCCACCTTACTTGCCACCTAACAAATGCTCGTTGCCTGCGCTTTTCCTGGTTTTCTTCAGATGGTCTACTGATTCCAATGCCACACAGATTGGCCATCTCACTTAACTACTGACACTTTTTAAGATAAAACAAGGACCGCGTCGTCGGATGCCGGCCGATAGGCATATACAATTAGTATAGATTCATATAGCAGTAATGCGGTAGGCTGCTATTATATCTTTTGGTGTTTCATTTAGATCTGTGCCATACTGGTGCTGCATATAATATTATCGAGCTGGTTACTTTAGATTATAGCTGACGGTAGCATTATTCGCGTTAGGGCTCCACTAACTCTAGCATTTTGTATTCTCACCCATCACCATTGAAGTCCTCCTTAAAAGTTAGTTTTGAGTTAACTTTTAGTCTTAAATATTTCACGAAAGGCTTTGACTTTATTTCATAATCTCCCGTGGTTAGGACTAAGTCTTCCACAGTCCGCTTTGAGGTCACCAAAACCATTTCTGTGTTATTGCGAGCCATTTCCAGCCTCGCTATGGGCTTTCTTCAAACAAACCGTAGCAGAGGTTTCACTCAGCAAGTCGATGTATGTAATTTAGAAATAAGAAAAAATTATAGGAGGGGTCATATCAATTTACTTCTGATATGAGACTTTCTGTGTCTGTTCGGTTTCTCAACAAATTTCTGTCAATGTGTCACTTGGACTTTGCACACTAATCGCAACTGTATCCAGACCGTTCAAGACTGTTTTTAGGCCTTGAGACTTAGACTGTGAGTAGCTGCCGCATTTGGCAGTTGTTTGGGCTCCCGTCTCAGTACGTTGGAACAAGACCCCCCAAGTGCGTAAATTTTTTTGTCCTTTCGTCTCTTTTATTTTTGGCTTCCAACTATTTAGCCTATGAGTTGGAAATTGTTCGTTCCTATTTTTTACCTCAGTTTTCCATTCTCATCTGTGTGTTGCGCTCCTAAGTGGCGATCTTATGTAGCTTAAAACTTCTTGGAGAAAAGTCATGCTGTTTTTATGTCCTGTGTGCCTTAAATTCGGTAATTCCGGGCCACGGTGATACTGTATAACTTAGCAGGTCATAATCACATTTCCTATTTCAACTGAAACTTTTGAGATGTGTTGCTTTCTGAACCTTACGGGCTGATGTGTGTCCTCTAGATACATATGCTAGTTTTGGATCACCCTATGTACTTGGTTTCCCAGTATCTTCAGTATTTTGGTAATCATTCACCACCAAGGTGGAGGGGGGGGCCACCTCGTAGGGGAACATAACATATCGCAACGTAAAATAACGTATTATAACATTACATAACGCAACAACTATAACATAACATTACAAATATAACTATCATATAATAACATAAAATAACATTACATAACATAACATAACCAAAGATAATATAACAAAACTTAATATAACTTAACATAATATCTTAACATATAAAAATCACGTGTCACTATGTTTGGCGCAAATGGACTCCTAAACTACTGAACCGATTTTGAATTTGTTTTGCACCGCATGTAGTTTGATCTAACTTGAAAGATAGGATAAGTTATATCTCAGTTTATAGTCACAATATTATTTTATTGCAATTTTAATAAAATGTACGTATACGCACCGGCCACTCAATTTCAGGGGTGCGGATATACTTCCGCGTAATTGGTTGGTGTTTAATTAAACAACGTGCTTATCAATAAAAATATTATAGCGAATGATATCAACTATAGCGCATTACCAGGCCCGGCGAGAGGGGGTGGGGGATTACCCCCAGACCGGGTTTCTGAGGGGCCCGCGATTTAGAAGTACTAAGACATTTTTTTTAATTCAGGAGAGTCTTTAGTTGTTCCATGTGCAATTTTTAATTTCAAAAGCACCGAAAATCTGCATTTCGTTTTAATATTATAGTGAAGTGTGAAAAATAAAAATCTATATATATTAAAAGAAAGGCTAAAATGTGTGTTACTTGGTCGCCGGTGTTTGAAGAGATGCGTCCGTCGATTTTGTTCAAACTTTCACACAAGTTGCGTAAATCCTACGCGGTGGTTACTACATAGGTTTGGTTGCGATCGACGTACAGGGTTTCGAGACATAGGCCGAAACGTGGACCCGAGTACCCCTAGAATGTGTTTATAGAATATGGATAACAAATGAAAGCTGTTGATGTGTGCTTTAGTAGAGGGTAATTTTCATACCCTGGGTGACTTGGGTCTCGAGATATAGGCCAAAAACGTGGGGCCAGTGAATGCCTAGACAGTGTTTATACAATATGGATATCAAATGAAAGTTGTTGATGAGTGCTTTAGTACAGAGTAATATATTATCCAAAGACGACTGGGACTGGGATTAGGACTAGGACTGGGACTGAGAGTCGGAGTGCGACTGGGACTGAGACTCGGAGTGGACTGGGACTGGAATAAAATACAGACAACCCTCTGGGACAGACAATAAGGGATGCAGAAGAATGAGAAGAACTTGAGAGAAGAGAAAAGAGAGAAGGAGACTGAGAAAGTTATAGAATGAGACGAAGATGGAGATAGAAGAAGCCAAAAAGATGGAGGGGCAATGAATGAAAGGATTAGGAAAAGCGAAGAGGGAGGAGGGCAGAGTCAGAAGGAAAAAGCTTATTAAAATGTATTCAGATAGGCCAAATTTAGGGCAGGACAACGTCTGCCGGGTCTTCTAGTAACGTATAACAAAATAAATGTAAGGCGCGATAATCTCCGACGAGATCTTGAGCCGAGCTTCTCTTCCAATTTATGTCGTGCTCCTTTTTAATTTTTCATACAAATTGGCCAGACAGGACCTACTTATTTTATGCCTACTCCGAACGGTATCTGCAAGGCAGATGAGTTTTCACTGAGATGTTTTCATGGCAGAAATACACTGCTTTGAGTGCTTGCTAAACACTGCCAAGGGGCGACCCCGCTTAAAACAATTGTCTTTTAACTGAAAAAACTTGTTTCTAAGATTCTGATGTTGCTTTGCGCGGAGCGTGAACCCAGGATCGTCGGTGTGCTAGGAGGAGAACGCTACCATCACACCACGGCGGCCGCCAATAATACAACGTAACATAACATAATATTACATAACATAATATAACATAACATACCATAATATACCATAACATAACACAACGTAAAATATCATAACACAACGTAGCAAAACATGACTTTACAAAACACCAGCCTCATCATTAATTTGCTCTTACTCATCGATTTTGACAGTTGTGCAGTAAGCCACGGCAGGCATGTTTTGCTAAAGAGGAGGGAAAGTTTTTCTCCACCTGTCTCTCAAAACTCAATGCAGTTCTATGTGCACTCATAAAAAAAATCCTTAATTTAGACATGCAATTTTCTCATAAAAAAATGTTTTTTTCTTGGTTATTGGAATAATTTTCTTAAAAATGGATTGTATAAAAATATTTAAAAATTTCTAGTCGAGGACCACAACTCTACTTACTTACTTACTTAAATTGCGCTTATCGGTTTTTTAAATTGTTAAGACCGTCCAACAAAGGCGCGCCAGTAGCTTCTTCGCTCTGACAACTGGCGCCAATTGGTCATACCAATGGAGTTTATATATCGTTTTTCACCTTTCAGCGGAGTGGGGGCTGACCTCTTCCTCTGCTTCCATAGGCGAGTTCCGATGAGAACACTTTCTTAGTTGAGCGTCATCTTTTCATTCGCATAAATAAATCTTTCGAGAAACTATTCAACTGATATTGCTTTGGTCAATGCTTCTGCACCCTATAGCAGGACGGCTACGATAAGTGACTTGTTGAGCATGATTTTTTTTGCCGAGAGAGGGCTTTACTTTGCAATTGCCTACCTAGTCCAAAGTGACATTTATTGGCAAGAGAGATTCTCCGCTGAATTTCAGAGCTGATAATGTTGTTTGTGTTAGTGCTGATTACCAAATAAATGAAGTCTTTTACTATTTCGAAATTATGGCTGCCAACATTAGCGTGGTTGCCGAGTCGCATATGCGTTGACTCTTTGCTCGGTGACAGCAGGAGGTTTTCTCCTCATTCATCATCAAACCCAGCTTTACCTCTTCTTTTTCCAGTCTGAAGTAAGCAGAACTAACGGCGCGGGTGTTTAGGCCAATGATAGCAATGTCATCAGCATATGCCAGTAACTGCACGATTTTATAGAATATTGTAGCAGAGCGGTTAAGTTCTGCAGTTAGTATAGTATATTTTATACATTAAGGGAAAGTTAATAAAGACCTTGTAACTTTCAACATGAGTTAAGACTATTTGAGCGTGATTTATCGTATACTGAAGAAACAATAATTCTTGTCACATAAAATTTATCTAAGCTAAATTTAAATATTTTAGCAAAACACATTTTTCATTTGTCACTTTACTTTTAATCTCCCTTGCCCACACAGCGGAATTCAACCAAAATTTTTAAAGTATTTATTATCTAAGATAAACCATTTCCCACAACTCTAAACAATATATCCGCATTTCATGCCACAAAACAAAATTTATATATTATTTCCCGCAATGCAATTTTGCACTGAAATTAAATATGTTAATGAATGAAAAAGCGTAGAAAAATTGCGCAACTTTGCTAAAGAAAACGACAAAGTAGTGCCCAACAAGTCAGAAGTCACTATTTAGTTATAAAAAAGCAACAGTCAGCAGCAACTCAACAAGTTTGCTAACCTCACTCAACACTATGCAAATTGAATTCAGTAATATAAGAAATAATGCGACATGGCACACCCACCAATACTCGCCAATGATTAGAATGGCGACGAGGTGGTCAGTGTTAAAGGTGACTGGCGATATAAAGAATTTCTTTTTTTTTGTTTCATTGTTTTGTTAATTACACGCTCGGGGTGGTATGCCATGGCGTATACGTCACATTTTTTTTGGAATTAATAAACTACGCTAGTAATTTTAATAGATCAATTTTGTTTATGCACAGATAGTACATAGTTTAGCGCTATAATCTTAAATACAAAATTGTTTATATAAAAATGGAGCCTTCCATGCCGTTTCATTCTATCCATGGATTCTGCATCACAGACTTGCCATTGTTAGATGATTCTGAAGAGCCAGTAGACAACACTTACACTTCGATCACGTAGTAGGTAGTGCCGGGCTTTGTGACAGATACCAAGAAAAGAAGAAAATGGGCGGTGAAGAGTTTCTCTAAGTGTAAGTCGCCGGACTAAGATTATTATTATTATTATTATTATAGCCTGAAAGCACAGCGACCTTTGTGTAGATCTATTGTGCATGACCTTTCAGCCTAATTTTTTATGTGGAGACTTTTCATGTATCTAAGTACCTCTTCAGGCTTTTTGCTCAATATCACATAGAGAACAAGAGTCAAATCACCTAGATGGAAGAGTCTCTGCCTTGTCAGACGCGCATCGCAGAGAACTCGGCGTTTCATCCGCCAGCTCACAGGAAGTATATCATTTGAGTATCGGATAGATTTAACTTTACTTTGGTGATATCGTAGACCACAGTGTCCGTATAGTACCCATAGGTTCAGGCCCTCCCTGCTTAGATTAATGAGTTTGGCTGATACTTTCATTGCCGGAAGTATAAACAGTTTGGCCTGTCTTTGCCCTGGGCGGACTCAGATAGTATATTCCCTGTCATTCTAGGAATTTGGAGTAGAGGGATCGAATGGCTCAAAATAATATAAGAACAATAATTGCTCGTGTAATTTTCCTGATAAAGGCAGCAAATATCGGTCATATGTATCCAAAGACTACAGACCCACTAGCTTAATATACTTTCTGCTCAAAACATTTTAAAGACAGCAAGATGTATACACAAAGTCCAACATGGATGAAAAACTGTTCTCCACAACAAAACATCCGTGTACCAAATGCATGTGGGTAGAAAAGGTACTGCATAGGGTGGTTATAAACTTAGAGAAAGTCATGAAATTTTAGGACTATGGCTTAGAGTCTACTAAGACATTGCGGGGAGCTTTCAACAATGTCTCTACATGGGCGATCATTGAATTACATCCAGCAGTAACCAGTTGGCTCGGCTGCATGTCAGCTACGTTGCAAGAAGACTTCTTCACAATAGAGGTTGTATGAGGCAACGCAATATCTAGGAATCATTCCAGACAGTTAGTTGTCGTGAAAGCTCAATGTAGAGCAGAGAGTGAAAAAATCCAGGGGTGTGCGAGTGATATATCGCGCTCTCACTCTCATTGCGTATTTACAGCGTTTGTATAGCTTATCCTATATTATGGAGACCTTATTTGTTAGGCAGCCACATAAAAAGAACCTACCTCAAAATATTATAGGGGATATTCAGACTATCATTAAATAGCATAAAGGGAGCCTTAAAATAACCCCGACGACTGCATTGTATGATATTCTGCATATTCCACCTGTAGACCTGATGGCAAAGTACATAGCGTTAACAACTGCAACGTGGTTCAGTGCCTCTGTGCAGGTGGAGCACAGGCCATAACAGACCATACGGCCATTGTAGTATAAAATAAATAAATCAAGGCACGATGGTGGCCGAGGAGATTTTGAGCCGAGCTTCTTTTCCGATTTGCCTCGTGCTCTGATTTTATTCCGGTCTATTATCTTTATTACATACTAATTATCGATGAATTAATATTATTAACACCAATTTAATCTAAACTGAATTCATAAAATATGCAAATTTTATTGCAATGAAAATTTTAATATACATATTGATATTAGGGGGTCAAAATTATTGATTTCCCTTTTGATTTAGTGAAAATATTATCCAATCCAAAAGATAGTCTGTAAAATTTCGGTTTTTGTTTAAATGTGTAGGTGTGCCTTATATTGACTTTAATTTCTTATGCAAATCGAAACGGAGCGGTCTACAAAAAAATATATTTTTTGTTAGCTTGACTGGTTTTGTGGTTTGGTAAGGTTAGGTTGAACTGGCCGGTCCATGAGTACCTCACATAGACTGAATGGTTCCGCAGTATAACCAAAAGTTTGTTTAATGACGAAACTGAAAAACTCTATCAAAACCCAGGATCTTTGTTGTAAAATAGCTCTATCCTCTTCATAATTTCTAGAAGCTTTCTGGGACCTAGGCCACTTGCTGCTTCTAGATCTGACATCTTTATCACTCATAATAGTTGTAATCTTAGCCTGGCAAGCGCAGGGCATGAGCCACAAAACGTGCTCGATCGTTTTCTCCTCCAACTTGCACATCTTGCATCTGCTTCCACTCGCCAAGCCTAATTTAAATGCATGTGACGCCAGAAGTAAGTGTTCAGTCAGAATACTCGTCACTAGTCTACAGTCCTCTCCTTTCATTTTGTAGTTATTCGATGTTAAATATATAAAGCTGCGATGAAACACCTCGTAGCATTACAAAAAAGCTGAAATTTCAGGTGTGCTGTACAATACATTCAATATACCAGAATGGGAAAAAAAATATTTGGTCTACCCTAATGTATATTTAAATAATAACAAAAAAATTGTAAAACAGCAATAACAATTTTGTTGATTTTCATTCACATATGCCTATGCAAATTTATTCAGGTATATAGTTTAAATTTTTGTTTATGAGGAACATAAAAACTCTAATTAAACATGTTGCTAGTTTAATATAAATAAAACACGTCACATAAAAATTTACATATTGTAACGAATTTACTGAATTCCTCTTATTTGGAACCTTCTACTAATGTTCGAATCCCTAAACTGTTGAATAAATAACTCCAATATTGAATAATGCAAAAATGGCCTTTATTAAAGTACTTCCCAATAACATTAATAATTCGCAACTGATAGCTTGCTTAAACCAAACTGATTAATGATTGCTCAGCTTGCGCTCTTTTATACTCTGTGCTGCTTCATTCGCATATTTCTACTACGTCTAGACGTTTCGCCTGCTAGAACTGCTGTACATATTTCCTTCTTGTAATTTGCTATATACATGTATATTTGTAGTTTTTATCCATATTCATGTGTATATGTGAGTAATACTTCGCTGATAATTACAAGTGTGTGCGCGTAATATCCCTTCGTGTCTTATATATATGAGGGTAAATGATGATTGATGTGGTTATGTACACAGTGTGGCTCGATTCAATGTTGTTGTGTTGGGAGTTTATTACTAGTGATGGTAATATTCGTCACAATATTTGTTCTCGTAGTAGATGGATGTCCTGGTTATTTTCGCAAAATAAATCAAGTAGTTCGAATTTATTCCTTTTCGAAATCGCTTTTGGCTGATCTCCAGAAAGTTGCTTTTCTACACTAGAAATAAGGTTAAACATTTTTATTTCACTCATCGTATGTTTAGAGGTGCCCCAACGTAATTAAACTTTAAAAAAGACGGTAGGTACAACTTTTTTTTGTTTTTTATACTCAGTTGAGCAGAGCTCACAGAGTATACTTACCTTGATTGGATAATGGTTGGTTGTACAGGTATGAAGGAATCGAGATAGATATACACATCCATATATCAAAATCATCAGTATCGAAAAAAAAATTGATTTAGCCATGTCCGTCCGTCCGTCCGTCCGTCCGTTAACACGATAACTTGAGTAAATTTTGAGGTATCTTGATGAAGTTTGTTATGTAGGTTTCTGGGCACTCATCTCAGATCGCTATTTAAAATGAACAATATCGTAGTAAACCCGCCCACTTTTTCGATATCGAAAATTTCGAAAAACCGAAAAAAGTGCGATAATTCATTACCAAAGACGGATCAAGCGACGAAACTTGGTAGGTGAGTTGAAACTTATGATGCAGAATAGAAAACTAGTAAAATTTTGGACAATGGGCGTGGAACCGCCCACTTTTAAAAAAAGGTTATTTAAAAGTTTTGCAAGCTTTAATTTGCCAGCCGTTGAAGATATCATGATGAAATTTGGCAGAACATTACTACTATTACTATATGTATGCTTAATAAAGATTAGCAAAATCGGAGAACGATCACGCCCACTTAAAAAAAATTTTTTTTAAGTTAAATTTTAATAAAAAATTAAATATCTTTGCAGTATATAAGTAAATTATGTCAATATTCGACACCAGTAATGATATGGTGCAATGAAATTCAAAAATAAAAGAAAATTTCAAAGTAGGCGTGACTCCGCCCTTTTTCATTTAATTTGTCTAGGACACTTTTAATGCCATAAGTCGAACAAAAAATTTACCAATCCTTGTGAAATTTGGTAGGGTCCTAGATTGTAGGACGGTAACTGTTTTCTGAGAAAAAGGGCGAAATCGGTTGAACCACGCCCAGTTTTTATACACAGTCGCCGTCTGTCCTTCCGCTCGGCCGTTAACACCATAACTTGAGCAAAAATCGATATATCTTTACAAAACTCAGTTCACGTTCTTATCTGAACTCACTTTGTATTGGTGTAAAAAATTGCCGAAATCCAACTATGACCACGCCCACTTTTTCAACATCGAAAGTTACGAAAAATGAAAAAAATACCATAGTTCTATACCAAATACGAAATAAGGGATGAATCATGGTAATTGGATTGGTTTATTGACGCAAAATATAACTTTAGAAAAAAACTTTGCAAAATGGGTGTGACACCTACCATATTAAGTAGAAGAAAATGAAAAAGTTCTGCATGGTTAAATCAAAGGTAGTTGGAATCATAGCAAGAATACTGTTCGTGGTATTACATATATCAATAATTTAGCAGTACTCGATAGATGATGTTCTGGGTCACCCTGGTCCACATTTGGTCAACATCTCGAAAACGCCTTCACATATACAACAACCACAACTCCCTTTTAAAATACTCACGAACACCTTTTGTTTGATACCCATATTGTACAAACGCATTCTAGTGTCTCCCCTGGTCCACCTTTATGGCGATGTCCCGAAAAGGCCTCCACCTATAGAACTAAGGCCCACTACCTTTTAAAATATTCATTAACACCTTTCATTTGATACCCACATCGTACAAAAAAATTCTGGAGTCACCGCTGGTCCACCTTTCGGCGATATATCGAAAAGGCGCCCACCTATAGATCACAGGCCCACTCCCTTTTAAAATACTCATTAACACCTTTCATTTGATACCAATATCGTACAAACAAATTGAGTCAGCCCTGGTCCACCTTTATGGCGATATCCCTAAATGGCGTCCACCCATAGAACTATGGCCAACTCCCTCTTAAAATATTCTTTAATACCTTCCATTTGATACACATGTCATACAAACACATTCCAGGGTTACCCTAGGTTCATTTTCCTACATGGTGATTTTCCCTTATTTTGTCTCCATAGCTCTCAGCTGAGTATGTAATGTTCGGTTACATCCGAAGTTAGCCTTCCTTACTTGTTTTTTTTTGTCATTGATTTACTTTCGCTTGTTGTTATTGTGCTCGTTAATTTCAAAGCCTACTGAGTTTCATGGCCTAGTATGTGCCAGTACAACTTTTACTTATACACTTGATTAGAAACATACTATTATCAAGAAAAGACTGTAAAACGCCATTTAAGATTTGTCGTTTTTAGTTATAATATGTAATTTTACTAAAGTTATGTATAAAAAAGAAATAAATAAATTGTAAATAATGAGCTTTGTAAAATCGCGATTATTTTGCTCAACTTCTTGGGGCTGGGGGCACCTCAAAACGCCATCCTACGAAAATAATATTTGGTGGTTTTGGTTCACTCTTATAAAGACAAACTTTTCATTGCTAGGCCATTACATCCATAGAGTATCACTCCACCCTAATGTATGTACATATGCATATAGGTCGATAAAATGAATCCAAGCATAATTTCATGCAGAGTGACGAAGGTTAATACCGCCTACTTTTGATGTTTGTTGCATAAAAAGGAATAGTTAATTTACTTAAAAGTTGATTCCGTATTCAATACAAAGAAAAATATTTAAATCAGCAAAATGGCAAAAAATATGTCAGTCTATACCAGTAAAATACCAGTTGTTATACTACCATAAATAAAATAAGCTAAAAATTGAAAAGTTTGGAATATTTGTGTTTATTATTTCTTATTATTTCATTTTCAGAATCAAACGTCTTCAATACTAGCGTTGAAGATTTTTTTATCGTACCTTTATTTAATATTCTCATATTAAATACTAGATACCCGACAGTCGTTGTTCTGTCCTATATTTGCAAATTGGTCCTCTCTATATCATTGAATTTACTACTTTTTCTTATTCTTCCGTTATTTTCTTTATCTCCACTCTTTTCTCATTCTAATTCTCTATTCATTCTCACTCTCAATGTCCCACTCTCATACGCATTCCTCCGCTTCCGTCGCCCCTGCCTCCCGCACCTAAATTGCCTCATATATGGAATCCATATACCAAATATGAAGATAATATTTTCAAATAATTACATATATATCGCGAATTAACAGTTTTGTTTCACTGCCACATAAAATGGACTGGAACTGGGAATAAGGGATAGAGAATAATAAAAAGAATTTGAGAGAATAAAAACCAGGGAAGGAGAAAGGGACTAAGAAAAAGATAGAGCCAGATGAAGATATAGAGATAGGGATAAAGAGAAAGAGAGGGAGCTTGAGAGAGAAAATAAGTGATGGAAAAGACGAGAAATAAACGCAGGGAGAGTAGTGAATAGAAGAATAATGAAAATGGGTGAGGGGCTGGTGATAAAATTTATGCAGCAAGCGAATTCAAATAACTGTTTCACTTCTACTCTGACTTTCATTCACACATCCACTTCCATTTTTTCTACCTGTCCCACCTTAACTACCTAGAATATAGAATCTAATACATATACACCAAATATTGTATACGCCCTGAATGTCAGAGGTATAGCGAATTTTTATATCTTTGTTTCACTCCCACTCATTCTCGCCTCGACTTCCACTCTCGTGCATTCTTCCACTTTCGTTTCTACTCTATCCAACTTCATTACCTATTTTTTTTTATCTTTCAAATATAATAAATAATATCTAAAATTGTACGGAGATATAGCGAATTCTAATAGTTCCTAATAGGAGGTTGATACCGCTCACTTTTTCAGAATTTTTATAAAGCAAGATAAATACCGGGTGAGCACATGAGCCAACCCTGAGAAAATCAGTTGAGTACTTTATACGTGTGCAAATAATAATCCTGACAATACATAATCCCGAAAATTTTTAGTGATCGCGACAAGACATAATGCAGTCAAATTTACTAAAAGTTCATTATTACACAGAAACCTGTTCTACACAAAAATACTGTGAATCGCGTAGCGGTGGTGAATCGCGTAAGTGTTGGTTTGCAGATATGTCTTAAATAAACAGTACCGAATTCACGTATTGTCGGGACTTTATGTCGGGATTTGGTCGTGGCGGGATTATGTTCTACACCTCTTTAAATACCTATGCGATACGCGCATACATAGATGCATTCATTATACTCAGTTGAGCAGAGCTCACAGAGTATATTAAGTTTGATTGGATAACGGTTGGTTGTACATATATAAAGGAATCGAGATAGATATAGACTTCCATATATCAAAATAATCAGGATCGAAAAAAAATTTGATTGAGCCATGTCCGTCCGTCCGTCCGTCCGTCCGTCCGTTAACACGATAACTTGAGTAAATTTTGAGGTATCTTGATGAAATTTGGTATGTAGGTTCCTGAGCACTCATCTCAGATCGCTATTTAAAATGAACGATATCGGACTATAACCACGCCCACTTTTTCGATATCGAAAATTTCGAAAAAACCGAAAAAGTGCGATAATTCATTACAAAAGACCGATAAAGCGACGAAACTTGGTAGATGAGTTGAATTTATGACGCAGAATAGAAAATTAGTAAAATTTTGGACAATGGGCGTGGCACCGCCCACTTTTAAAAGAAGGTAATTTAAAATTTTGCAAGGTGTAATTTGGCAGTCGTTGAAGATATCATGATGAAATTTGTCAGGAACGTTACTACTATTACTATATGTACGCTTAATAAAAATTAGCAAAATCGGGGAAGGACCACGCCCACTTTTAAAAAAAATTTTTTTTAAAGTAAAATTTTTACAAAAAATTTAATATCTTTACAGTATATAAGTAAATTCTGTCAACATTCAACTCCAGTAATGATATGGTGCAACAAAATACAAAAATAAAAGAAAATTTCAAAATGGGCGTGGCTCCGCCCTTTTTCATTTAATTTGTCTAGGATACTTTTAACGCCATAAGTCGAACAAAAATTAACCAATCCTTTTGAAATTTGGTAGGGGAGTAGATTTTACGACGTTAACTGTTTTCTGTGAAAATGGGCGAAATCGGTTGATGCCACGCCCAGTTTTTATACACAGTCGTCCGTCCGTCCGTCCGTCTGTCCGTTAACACGATAACTTGAGTAAATTTTGAGGTATCTTCATGAAATTTGGTATATATGTTCCTGGGCACTCATCTCAGATCGCTATTTAAAATGAACGATATCGGACAATAACCACGCCCAATTTTTCGATATCGAAAATTTCGAAAAATCAAAAAAGTGCGATAATTCATTACCAAATACGCATTAAGCGATGAAACTTGGTAGATGAGTTGAGCTTATGACGCAGAATAGAAAACTAGTAAAATTTTGGCCATTGGGCGTGGCACCGCCCACTTTTAAATGAAGGTAATTTAGAAGTTTTGCAAGCTGTAATTTGGCAGTCGTTAAAGATATCATGATGAAATTTGGCAGGAACATTACCCTTATTACTTTATGTCTGCTTAATAAAAATTAGCAAAATCGGAGACCGACCACGCCCACTTTTTAAAAAAAAATTTTTTTAAATTCAAATTTTAAAAGAAGAGTTAATATCTTTACAGCATATAAGTAAATTATGCCAACATTCAACTCCAGTAATGATGTGGTGCAACAAATTACAAAAATAAAAGAAAATTTCAAAATGGGCGTGGCTCCGCCCTTTTTCATTTAATTTGTCTAGGATGCTTTTAATGCCATAAGTCGAACAAAAATTAACCAATCCTTGTGAAATTTGGTAGAGGCTTGGCTCCTAGGACGGTAACTGTTTTCTGTGAAAAAGGGCGAAATCGGTTGAAGCCACGCCCAGTTTTTATACACAGTCCACCGTCTGTCCTTCCGCTCGGCCGTTAACACAATAACTTGAGCAAAAATCGATATATCTTTACTAAACTTAGCACACGTACTTATCTGAACTCACTTTATCTCGATATAAAAAATGGCCGAAATCCGACCATAACCACGCCCACTTTATCGATATCGAAAATTACGAAAAATAAAAAAATGCCATAATTCTATACCAAATACGAAAAAAGGGATGAAACATTGTAACTGGATTGGTTTATTGACGCAAAATATAACTTTGGAAAAAACTTTGTAAAATGGGTGTGACACCTACCATATTAAGTAGAAGAAAATGAAAAAGTTCTACAAGGCGAAATCAACAGCCCTTGGAATCTTGGCAGGAATACTGTTAGTGGTATTCCATATATAAATAAATTAGCAGTACCCGACAGATGATTTTCTGGATCACCTGGTCCACATTTTGGTCGATATCCCGAGAACGCCTTCACATATACATCTAAGGGCCACTCGCTTTTAAAACCCTCATTAATACCTTTAATTTGATATCCATATCGTACAAACACATTTCTAGAGTCACCCCTGGCCCACCCTAATGGCGATATCTCGAAAAGGCGTCCACCTATAGACCTAATGCCCACCCCCTATTAAAATGCTCAGTAACACCTTTCGTTTGATACCCATATCGTACAAACATTCTAGAGTCACCCCTGGCCCACCCTAATAGCGATATCTCGAAAAGGCGTCCACCTATAGACCTAATGCCCACTCCCTATTAAAATGCTCAGTAACACCTTTCGTTTGATACCCATATCGTACAAACATTCTAGAGTCACCCCTGGCCCACCCTAATGGCGGTATCTCGAAAAGGCGTCCACCTATAGACCTAATGTCCACTCCCTCTTAAAATGCTCAGTAACACCTTTCGTTTGATACCCATATCGTACAAACATTCTAGAGTCACCCCTGGCCCACCCTAATGGCGATATCTCGAAAAGGCGTCCACCTATAGACCTAATGTCCACTCCCTCTTAAAATGCTCAGTGACACCTTTCGTTTCATACCCATATCGTACAAACATTCTAGAGTCACCCCTGGCCCACCTTAATGGCGATATCTCGAAAAGGCGTCCACCTATAGACCTAATGCCCACTCTCTCTTGAAATGCTCAGTAACACCTTTCGTTTGATACCCATATCGTACAAACATTCTAGAGTCACCCTTGGTCCACCTTTATGGCGATATCTCGAAAAGGCGACCACCTATTGAACTAAGGATTACTCCCTTTTAAAATACTCATTACCACCTTTCATTTGATACCCATATCGTACAAACACATTCTAGAGTCACCTCTGGCCCACCCTAATGGCGATATCTCGAAAAGGCGTCCACCTATAGACCTAATGCCCACTCCCTCTTAAAATGCTCAGTAACACCTTTCGTTTGATACCCATATCGTACAAACATTCTAGAGTCACCCCTGGCCACCCTAATGGCGATTTCTCGAAAAGGCGTCCACCTATAGACCTAATGCCCACTCCCTCTTAAAATGCTCAGTAACACCTTTCGTTTGATACCCATATCGTACAAACACATTCTAGAGTCACCCCTGCCCACCCTAATGACGATATCTCGAAAAGGCGTCCACCTATAGACCTCATGCCCACTCCCTCTTAAAATGCTCAGTAACACCTTTCGTTTGATATGGCGATATCTCGAAACGGCGTCGACCTATGGAACTAATGATCACTCTTTTTCAAAATACTCATTAACAGCTTTCATTCGATACCCATATCGTACAAACATATTCTAGAGTCACCCCTGGTCCACCTTTATGGCGATTTCTCGAAAAGGCGTTCACCTATAGAACTAAAGCCCATTCCCTTTTAAAATACTCATTAACAGCTTTCATTTGATACCCATATCGTACAAACACATTCTAGAGTCACCCCTAGTCCACCTTAATGGCGATATCTCGAAAAGGCGTCCACCGATAGACCTAAGGCCCACTCCCTCTTAAAATGCTCAGTAACACCTTTCATTTGATACCCATATCGTACAAACAAATTCTAGAGTCAGCCCTGGTCCACCTTTATGGCGATATCCCTAAATGGCGTCCATCAATAGAACTATGGCCTACTCTCTCTTAAAATACTCTTTAATACCTTCCATTTGATACACATGTCATACAACCACATTCCAGGGTTACCCTAGGTCCATTTTCCTACATGGTGATTTCCCTTATTTTGTCTCCATAGCTCTCAACTGAGTATGTAATGTTCGGTTGCACCCGAACTTAGCCTTCCTTACTTGTTTTTATACTCAGTTGAGCAGAGCTCACAGAGTATATTAAGTTTGATTGGATAACGGTTGGTTGTACATATATAAAGGAATCGAGATAGATATAGACTTCCATATATCAAAATAATCAGGATCGAAAAAAAATGTAATTGAGCCATGTCCGTCCGTCCGTCCGTCCGTCCGTTAACACGATAACTTGAGTAAATTTTGAGGCATCCTGATAAAATTTGGAATGTAGATTCCTGAGCACTCATCTCAGATCGCTATTTAAAATGAACGATATCGGAGTATAACCACGCTCACTTTTTCGATATCGAAAATTTCGAAAAACCGAAAAAGTGCGATAATTCATTACCAAAGCCAGATAAAGCGACGAAACTTGGTAGATGAGTTGAATTTATAACGCAGAATAGAAAATTAGTAAAATTTTGGACAATGGGAGTGGCACCGCCCACTTTTAAAAGAAGGTAATTTAAAATTTTGCAAGCTGTAATTTGTCAGTCGTTGAAGATATCATGATTTAATTTGGCAGGGACGTTACTCCTATTACTATATGAACGCCTAATAAAAATTAGCCAAATCGGAGAAGGACAACGCCCACTTTTAAAAAAAATTTTTTTTAAAGTAAAATTTTTACAAAAAATTTAATATCTTTACAGTATATAAGTAAATTATGTCAACATTCAACTCCAGTAATGATATGGTGCAACAAAATACATAAAAGAAAATTTCAAAATGGGCGTGGCTCCGCCATTTTTCATTTAATTTGTCTAGGATACTTTTAACGCCATAAGTCGAACAAAAATTAACCAATCCTTTTGAAATTTTGGTAGTGGCATAGATTTTATGATGTTAACTGTTTTCTGTGAAAACGGGCGAAATCGGTTGATGCCACGCCCAGTTTTTATACACAGTCGTTCGTCTGTCATTCCGAATGGCCCTTAACACGATAACTTGAGCAAAAATCGATATATCTTTAATGAACTTAGTTCACGTACTTACTTGAACTCACTTTATCTTGGTATGAAAAATGATCGAAATCCGACAATAACCACGCCCACTTTTTCGATATCGAAAATTACGAAAAATGAAAAAAATACCATAATTCTATACCAAATACGAAAAAAGGGATGAAACATGGTGAGGTAATTGGATTGGTTTATTGATGCGAAATATAACTTTAGAAAAAACTTTATAAAATAGTTGTGACACCTACCATATTAAGTAGAATAAAATGAAAAAGTTCTGCAGGGCGAAATAAAAAACCCTTAAAATCTTGGCAGGTATTACATATATAAATAAATTAGCGGTATCCAATAGATGATGTTCTGGGTCACCCTGGTCCACATTTTGGTCGATATCTGGATAACGCCTTCACTTATACAACTACCACCACTCCCTTTTAAAACTCTCATTAATACCTTTAATTTGATACCCATATCGTACAAACACATTCTAGAGTCACCCCTGGTCCACCTTTATGGCGATATTTCGAAACGGCGTCCACCTATAGAACTAAGGCCCACTCCCTTTTAAAATACTCATTAACACCTTTCGTTTGATGCCCATATTGTACAAACAAATTCTAGGGTCACCCCTGGTCCACCTTTATGGCGATATCTCGAAACGGCGCCCACCTATGGAACTAAGGATTACTCCCTTTTAAAATACTCATTAACACCTTTCATTTGATACTCATATCGTACAAACGCATTCTAGAGTCACCCCTGGTCCACCTTTATGGCGATATCTCGAAACGGCGTCCACCTATGGAACTAAGGATTACTCCCTTTTAAAATACCCATTAACACCTTTCATTTGATACCCATATCGTACAAACGCATTCTAGAGTCAACCCTGATCCACCTTTATGGCTATTTCCCTAAATGGCGTCCACCTATAGAACTATGGCCCACTCCCTCATAAAATACTCTTTAACATCTTTCATTTGATACCCATATTGTACAAACAAATTCTAGAATCAAACCCTGATCCACCTTTATGGCGATATCCCTAAATGGCGTCCACCTATAGAACTATGGCCCACTCCTTCATAAAATACTCTTTGATGCCTTTCATTTGATACACATGTCATACAAACGCATTCCAGGTTTTCCCTCGGTTCATTTTCCTACATGGTTATTTTCCCTTATGTTGTCAACATAGCTCTCAACTGAGTATGTAATGTTCGGTTACACCCGAACTTAACCTTTTTACTTGTTGTTTATAAATTATGCACATGACATGATGCAATTTGTAGCATTGAAAAAAACTGGCACGGCTCATTACTAATTTGTTTAGTATATCGAAATTAAAAAATAAGACAAAATTATTATGAATATGTAAATCTGGTAATCGATATATGTGGCGTCCATTTATAAAATTATTTGAATACAAAATTTTGGCAATAAACTTAATTTATCATGACACAGCTGACAAATGAATGCCAAAGATTGTAAGAGATGCACCATATCAATATTTTATATAAGAAACTCGTACAGTGATTATGTAGAAATCCAATAGTATATTAATAATGATAATAATAAACCCAACGGATTAATACCCTCCAAAGCCCGCCCAACCGACACGAGGGGCAGACGCACGGATTTGTTTTTGCTTTTGCCGGGTTTTTGATAGGCGGAGGTTTGTTAAGCGTCGAGATCTAAAACTGCTCAGCTACAGAATAAAAATCATCAGCTGAGTATTATATACATAACAGTTGCAAATTATACACATAGTAAATTGTTCAATAAGTTAACGCTTTTAGCATATAAAGATTATTATTTTTTTATTTTTATTTTGTTACGAGTTAAGATAGGATAGGACAGTTTTCCTTATAGTAAAAAGTGAGTCCGTTATATCGAATGAATTCGAATGGGAGTTTAAATCATGACACAAACACCGCAAAGGTTCATTTATTCGAAATTAGTTCTGCACTGCCTCAAAAGAAGATGTTTGTAATGCCTTGATGCTCGTGATGGGGCACTGAAGTTTACTTCGTTCGAAAGAAAGGGGCTAGAAATTAGTCCATTGAGTAGTTTAGCCATAAATAATACGCCTAGCATTTCTCTACGACTAGCGAGAGTTGGAAGATTGATAAGCTTTTACCGCCTAATATAAGGTGGAAGATTAAACGCAGAGTCCCTATGAAAATTCCTTAAAGAAAAAAGTAAAAATTGCTTCTGTATTGACTCAACCCTATCTGCAAGAATTGTGGATTCCAAACATACTGATCCGTATTCTAGTATCAGTCTAACTAGTGTGGTAAAAAGGACTTTGGTTACATAAGGGGCACTAAATTCTTTAGACCATCTTTTCACGAATGATAGAACACCTCTAGCCTTATTGGCAGTAGCATTAATATGAAGGTTGAAACTAAGTTTAGCATCCATCGTGACTCCCAAGTCAACAAAATAATTTACTGATACAAGGCAAAAATTATCAAATATGTAAGAGGCTGCTGGCAAAGATCCCCGAGAGTGGCACATGAACTTACATTTATTGATGTTCAGCGGCATTGAATTCGCGTTGCACCAAGCAAATAAGCAGTTTAAATCCGCTTGAAGCAAGGGACGTTCTTCAATAGACGCATAGGACCTAAAAAGTTTCACATCATCAGCATACATTAAAATTTTGGAATATTTTATTATGGTACAGATATCATTAATAAATAGCAAGAACAGAATTATTAATAATATTAAATAATTAATAAAAAGAAGTAAGAAAAAAGAGAAGAAGTTCGGGTGAAACCGAATATTACGTGCCCAGGTGTGCACTTTATTTGCTTTGTGTGGTTAATAATGTTATAAGGCTGGTCCTATTATGAACTCATTTTCGTTCAAAAGAAGCAAATGTGGAATCTACGCCTCTAGCACCCAATTCCCTATGGTCCGCCCCTGTTGAAACTGCCAGTTTCCTTGGACTGCCGTTAGAATTAGGTAGGTAGGTGAAATGGCTGCCACCATGGTCACCCAAGTAGCTATTTAAAGCCGTTTTGATGCCGTGTAACTCGTCTTAAAACCTACGCAATGTTACGGTCAGGAATATTAAAAATATTCGGGATTGTTATCTAAGATAACCCATTGAGGTCTTCTAGAAACGGGGTTCCAAGCAATCTGAGCCGGGCTCTAGCTAGAGATGGGCATTTACACATAAAGTGTTCTACTGTCTCCCTAGCATTTGGACCTTTGCAGATTCTGCAGTATTCGTTATACGGAATGCCCATCTTTTACGCATGCGTACCTACTGCCCAATGACCTGTGCAGACTGCTATCAGTTTGCCCTTGATTTGTTCAGAAGACTTCTCGTTAGAGGATTTTGATGACAATTTCTGAGTGGTCAACAACAGAGGCCATCACTAAAAAACTTGAGCGTGTAAAAATGCAGTTTAACAGTTGTAGCTATGAAAAAAAGTTTATGCCAAATCCTTCAGATTGAGGATTTTGTCTAGTTATGACATTAAAAGCTTTGGAAAAGTAACAAATACGGGGCGCGTACACCCATTTTCAAAATTTGTTTAAGTTTTGTTCTTAGCCCAACTTTACCACTACTGTTGTTGAATTCAGCCAAATGGAGTTTAATACGAAAAAGCTATTGCAAACTTTGTTAAGGTTAGACCTTTAGGAAAAGTGAGCGTGGTCTTTAGCCGATTTTGTTTACTTCACTCTATATAATTTGGCAAGGATAGTGTCTCTGCCAAATTTCAATGTATTATCTTTAACGGCTTTCATTTACGGCTTGTTAAATTTCAAATAGTTTTCCTTCTAACTGGGTGATATTCGTTTTTGAATTATCAAGTTTTTTCCGCTTTTTTAGTTTTTCAATATCGGACGTGGGCGTGGTTATCGTCCGATTTCGCTCATTTTCAAAACCGATATATTATGGGTCTATATAAGACAGATAAGATATCTCAATATTCACCGGTAAGGTAGGTTAGGTTGAACTGGCCGGTCCATGAGGACCTCACATATAATGATTGAGTCCGTAGTGTTACCAGAAGTTTGTTTTAACGACCAAACTGAAAAACCCTATCAAAAACCAGGACCTATGTTATAAAATAACTCCGTTCTCTCGCAAATACTAGAATCTTCCTAAGACTTAAGCCACTTTGCTGCTTCTAGATCTCACAGCTGTATCACTCTTAATAGCTGGAGTCTTTAGCCAGGTAATTGCAGGACACGAGCACAGAGCGTGCACGATCGTTTCCTCCTCCAACCAGCAATTCCTACATCTGCTATCACTGACCAAGTCTAATTAAAGGCATGTGACGCCAGAAGGAAGTGTCCAGTCAGAATACCCGTCATGATTCTACAGTCCTCTCTTTTTAATGATAGAAGCAACTTTGTTAGTCTAAGGTTGTAAGACCTATACATAATCTTCGACACATTACAGCCCTCACCGGTAAGATATCTCAATATTTGCTCCAGTTATTTTGTAACGGACAGATCAGACGAACAGACGGTTGGACGGTTTTTTTTTCGATACCTGTACAACCAACCGTTATCCAATCAAACTTATAATACACTGTGTACAAGTACAGCTGGGTATAAAAAAATACTTGATGCGATTAACCTCCGAGTAGATTTAAGCCGCGTTTCACTTACATTTTGCGTCGGGTTCCTTTTAATTTTCCCTACAAATTGGCGAGAGTTGAGTGAGAAGTTTTCTTGGCAGAAATACACTCGGAGTGTTTTTATTCTAATTGAAATAACTTGTTTTGGTGTTACTTTGCCTAAAAACAATTCCTTCGAATTGGGAATATTGTTTCTAAGATTTTTGATGTTTTCTTTGCCGGGACTTGAACCTAGTACCTTCGGTGTTACGTTACTATACTGCAGTGGTCGCCATTGCATTATATGTCTGTAAAAGAACCATTGGCGAAAAATGGAGGCAAACGCCTAATATACGCAGATGGGCTTATACCGCCATTATTCGACCTATATTCTTGGGCGGGGTAATCGTATTATGGCTAGCCCTGACTAAGGCGTCATACCTGAATTTGTTGGGAAAAGAGCTGTGATTAATATAATTAACATAAGTATTACGGTAAGAACAGCCGCAAGCGAGGCTCTTCAGATCATTCTTCATATCCTTTCCCTTCGGCAACGTCAGCTCTGCTTATAGATAGTTAGAGTACTAAACCATGGACACTCTAGCATTCTAAAAGGTGGCCGTTTTCTTTCTCGAAGCATAGATCGATGTGCAACCACAAAATTTGCCGACAGATAACGATAATTGGTTGTAGATAGATTAGCGCTTCGCTAGTGATGGCAGCTTTTCCATATACATCGACGGTTGTAATTTTTAAGATAGCATCAGAAGAGGGGTATATTCAAAAAACCGAGACCTCTAACCATCTTCGAACTACGTGAGAATTGTGGTATCCTGGTGTCCGCGGTTTGGTAAAAAACACGTTGTCGGCAAGGAAAGCTTTATTTTGAACGTCAGTAAAGCGTCCATAAAACTCATCGCCTCTGACTCATTCGATTCTGAACTAAAAATAAATGTCACAAGGCACAACAGAGCCGTGTAGACCTCACATGGCCCCCTGGGAACTGATGGAAACTGTTTTGTAGAAGAAACTTGCATGGCGGAGTATGAGAAGACAGATTTTTTCTAACAAAACCATGTGGTACACCCTTTACCACATGCAAGCTAATGCTTAAAGAGTACATCCAATGTCAATCCAGTGATAGACATCTTCAACCACCAGATTGCCATACGTCTAAGCAGACCTGGCCAGATTGGAACCCTAAGGGATTGAGTAACGTTTGGACCCTAAGTAGGAGTAAAACTTTCACTAGTAATCGCGTCTTCATGAGATCTACATCGACTTTCAGCGTGTGCACTTCCTCGAGGTTTTTTTGTCCGTCAGAAATTTTTGAAGCCCGTGATGCGCTCTAGTTGGAGTGTACAGCTAACTCTAAGTCTTTAGTAGTGGTTTTAAGTTGGTTTTTAGAGAGATTACTTTTGGCTTTGTATCAATTTTTATTATATCGCCAGCATTGCAGAACGAAACATTATTCTCTTCAGTGCAACATATAATATCGGGTCTCGAATCGGACTAGGCCGAAGCTAGCAGGGGAAGAGAAGTATAACGCAAAATAGCTTCAAATTATACTGGATAGTAAACTAGTGGAAACTCCATGTGGAAGAAAGCCTTTGCGGCAATTTTCAACACCATTATTTTTAATGGGGTCCATATTTGGTGGACATCCACACAAAAAAAGTTCTTAGATCAGCCCGGCAGCAGCTTGCATGTCATTTTGCTTTCCGATTATAAGGCCGATGAGTTTGCCAATGGAAGTGCAGTACTCGATGAATATACGGAAGTCGTTCCAATTCAATGAGCAGAATTTGAAAAGAGACAAAATGTGCATATGAGCAAGAAAGTCATGTATAGAAGCACGTGGCTAAAAAATGTCTAAGATATTGTGCAATAAATGTGCTGCGGGCAGAACTATGCTTAAGGAGTCAAGGCTCCGGATGATGGACACATTCAGTTTATGTGATGCCCTCTCAGTATAACCTAACTTAGTAAATTAATTTAATCGAGGATTGATTTCACTTTAAATAATATAAGGAACCTTACAAAACTAATCCCGAGAAAAACAAATTTTACAGCAGATAACAACAAATATTAGAAAACTACTCTTATTCGTTTAAACGAGCAAAAAACAACATATCGCATACTTGGATCAAAACAGCGATGAATTAAAAAAAGCGCAATGTTTAAAAAACACGAAAACCTGGGTGCCTCCTCCATATGCACCAATGCAAATGTGTTTCTTTTTCAGCACCTTTTCTCCCTCATTGGTGGAGGTGTTGATAAATCGTGTATACAGTTTGGTAGGTTTTGAACTGGGAAGCGCGTTGGTACTCACAGCTTCAAAATTTGAAATTTTTGAGTTAGCTTTTATCTATGTAGATTTGCGACATAATCTTCCATTCAATCAAAGGCTGCTGGGTACATAATATTCTTTATATTCTAAACTTGCTGTTTTGGTATTTCTTCAAGTACATATATAGAAGTCCACCACCTAACTAGCTTAGTTCAAGCACCTAGCATAATTAAAAAATACATTACTAATAAGCTTTGAAACATTTAATATAAAATTTTTTTTTAGAATTTTTATTTCAATTCACTGAGCTTTGGGATTTATGTCATCGATGCCGAGTGCTGGCAGCTGTGCAAATAATGAAGAAACTAATTTTAATTTGTCATTTTGCATAGAGCCGGCAAAGACTAAAAGAAAAAAATAGTTAAATTTCCGGTAGCTTAGATCTTTTCTAATAATTAATAAATGTAAAGTTGTATTGCAGAACGTCTATTATGCCATTTGCCTACATACATACAAAATCTGTACCAACAATACATATCAACAGATCTTACAGGCAATTCATAATGGACTCTACACTTAATGGGTGTTAATTATGACAGTTACGGACCGGTTTTTTGTTTTGATGTTTTTGTGTCGTGTTTTTGTAATTTAATTAAAATTGTAATTGTCTCAAGACACAGCACCTTGCTGTTGTTATATGAATATGACCTAGTTTTTTCTTTAAATTTTTTTTTCTCATTATCAGTTTGCTGTCAAATGTCGCAGTGACTGCTTTGTGGCGAATTTTTTAAATTTAAATTTTGACCACATAAATATCTAAACATTCAAAATGTGATGACTGACTGATATTTTTTTGACTTTGGCAAAATATTCAACGTATAAAATAATAATAAATAATGCTAGTAATATGAATTTTATTGTAATAAGGATTAAACAACGTTGAAAGGGAAGTACGAAATGTGTAGGCAAAAAAAAATTGTTGCTTCACTCAAAGTCGTTTTTTCTTGAATAAAGACATTTCATTTTGTTTGGAAAGAGTTATAATAAAACAAGTAAGGACGGGACTGTCTTCGGCTGTGCCGAAGACTTCATACCTTTCACGAATGGGGCTGAACAATAATCTTATCCCGTTCGTAATCTCCGAATAATCGCATGTATAAGATAAGAAATATATAGTGAACAGATCTATATATCTAAACGATTTTTAAGATAAATATAAAATAAAAAAATAGGTAGGTACTTTGTGTGAGGATGCAAAGCTTCACGTTTTTTGTGGTCTGCATGTAAAAACTATGACTACGAATCAGTATTTCAAAAATATATGACGTAAACGTAACTATTTGATGAAATTTGATGAATTTTGAAGCTTCTATCCGTAAAAAAGGGACAAAAATGACAGTTTATATGAAGTATATAATATATATACCACCGATCTCTATGTTTTATTCAGACAACAATATATGCTATATACGTAAGGATTTGGTGAAATTTGAAGCTTCTAGCTGTTAAAACGGGGCAGAAATTGCGCAAAGTTTCTTATCTGAACAATCGGTTGTATGAGATATATACTATGTATACCACCGATCTCAATGATTTTTTCAGACATCAATATATGCTATACACGTAAGCATTTTGGTGAAATTTGAAGCTTCTAGCTGTTAAAATGGGGCCGAAATCGCAAAGAAAAAAATATTATATATATACTATATATACCATCATATATATATTATATATATCACCGATCTCTATGATTTTTTGACACAACAATATATACTATATACGTAAGCAATCGGTGAAATTTGAAGCTTCTAGCTGTTAAAATGGGGTAGAAATTGCGAAAAGTTTCTTATCTGAACAATCGTTGTATGAGATATATACTATATATACAACCTATCTCTATGATTTTTTCAGACAACAATATATGCCACATACGTAAGCATTCGGTGAAATTTGAAGCTTCTAGCTGCTAAATTTGCGAAAATATATATATACTATATATCCACCATATATATACTATATATATCACCGATCTCTATAATTTTTTGACACAACAATATATGCTATATACGTAAACAATCGGTGAAATTTGAAGCTTATAGCTGTTAAAATGGGGTAGAAATTACGAAAAGTTTCTTATCTGAACAATCGGTTGTGGGGGATATATACTATATATACGACCGATCTCACCAATTTTTTCAGGCAACAATATGTGCAATATACGAAAGTATATGGTGAAGTTTGAAGCTTCAATCTGTTAAATTGAGTAAGATATTACAAAAACCCTCTTTTTCTGAAAAATCGGTTGTATGGAGGATATATGCTATAGTGGTCCGATCCGGCCGGTTCCGACAAATGTCTAATCGGACACCCAAATACACCTGCTTAACAAATTTTATCAAGATATCTCAAAAATTGAGGGACTAGTTTGCATACAAACAGACAGACGGACAGACGGACATGGCTAAATCAACTCAGCTCTTCAACCTGATTATTTCGGTATACTTAATGGTGGGTCTATCTATTTTCCTTTAAGGACTTACAATTTTGGGTTTCGTGACGAAATTAATATACCATTTTCATGAGAGGTATAAAAAAAACAAGTAAAGACGGGACAGCCTTTGGCTGTGCCGAAGATTTCATACCTTTCATGAATGGGGCTGAACAATAATCTTATCCCATTCGTAATCTCCAAATAATGCGCTGTATAAGATAAGAAATATATAGTGAACAGATGTACATACCTACACGATTTTAAGATAAATATAAAACAATGGCAAAAAAACCCCCTTATCTGAACGATCGGTTGTATGGGATATACATTATATATAGCTTCGATCGAACTGTTTTTTACAGGAAATCTTCTATGATATATTAAAATATATATCACCGAGTTTCACGTTTATACTTTCTAAATTAAGGGAGCAATGGCCACAAATCTTTCTATCTGAATGATCGGTTGTATGGAATATATACTATATATAGCTCCGATCAAAGTGATTTTTTCAGAAAATCTTCTATGATATATTAAAATATATATCACCGAGTTTCACGTTTATACTTTCTAATTAAGGGAGAAATGGCCAAAAACCTTTCTATCTGAACGATCGGTTGTATTGGATATATCTATATATAGCTCCGATCAAAGTGATTTTTTCAGGATATCTTCTATGATATATTAGAATATATATCGCCGATTTTCACGTTTATACTTTCTAAATTTCGGCAGGAATGACAAAATCGCCTCATCTGAACGATCGGTTGTATGGGAGATATATGTTATAGTGGTCCGATTCTACCGGATCCGACTAATGTCTAATATCTAACTCAGTTCGTCGCCCTGATCAATTCAGTATACTTAATGGTGAGTCTATCTTCTATATTTCTCAACGTTACAAACATCGGACCAAAGTTAATATACCATTTCATGTTCATGAAAGGTATAAAAATTACGAACGATATCTTGTAATATTTACGCGCTCGCCGTGGTTTGGTAGTAGCATGCTCCTCTACCACACCACGGGTCCTGGGACTTTAACCCGGAAAAGCCACACCATAATCTTAAACAAGTAAGGAAGTCTAAGTTTG